>JAUYWI010083864.1:0-24094 GCA_034780595.1 Parotoplana pacifica
GACGCAGTTTATCATCAAATCGTATAGCCGTTTTCAATTGCGCAAATCTTTCATAGCTCATAGTTGCACGGAAAGCCAGCAGACCATCTCGTTCACTCCACAGCTCCCGAGCCTGACGATGATAGGCTTTGCTGACACCTGAAAGAGGCGAAAATATGTAAATGTATCAATTTTATCGATAATGCTATCGTCATACAGAACTTTTGTTTCTGCCGTCGAATTAAGTATTTTCAATTTCACGCATAGATATAATCTATTGTACATTTGAAAAGGTATTCAGTCTTTCCATATAAATAATAGAGCTATGAAACTTGGAATGAGAACAATTAATTCATATTATCGATAGTGAAATGTAGAATTTATAATTTTATAATTATAAATAAATATTCCGTGAGAAATTTATAAACAAAATATTTAGTTTAATTTTATAAATAAATAATATATATTTTAGTTGAATAATTAAAATACATACCTGCTAGAAAATGGAGACCTATAAATGCTTGATCAGTTTTACACCACATAAGATGATTGACATAAGCTGTTCTTCTACCTTAAATATTTGTATACATCACAGCTTCTTCAATTATCCCATCAAATGTAGATAAGAAAGCTTCCTTTCTGGTCTTTGGATTTATTCCAATCTGAAAACCGGGGTAAAAAATGACAAATGTTATGTGCAGGTTGTTGACCCATAGCTTGTTGTATTGCCATCCACTAAGTTACATCCCTCGATTCGAATGCCTCAAGGCTGGGCTCATCAATTTCATTATCATCGGATATGTCACTATCAGACTGAGAGTAAAAAGATTAGCTTCATCTAATATTATATCATCATCATTTGGAAATGTAAATGACTGTTCATTGAGAAGTTGATAATCGAATTCACCTGTTTCTGGCAGAAGATCAATAAGAGCCTCACCACTGTCATCACTTTCTATATTCTTGTATGTATTTTCACAGTCAATGTCATTATATCCCTCTGTTTCTCCCAGTAAAATATTACATTGTGCAATTTCTTTTGATGCATGCTTTGGTTTATACATGTTAATATGGAATTCCAGATTTGTTTTTCTGATTGTTGGAATACTGTATCTATTTTGTAAAACGAGTAAGATTTATGCATTGACAGAAATTGTAGTATTTGTATTATAGATACATAGAAAACAGACCATTCAGAAACACAGACACAGCAAGTATTATATAGCTGTATAATTAGGTATAGGCAATGTCAGAGGAAATTATTTAAGATATCAGATGCCTTAACCAATTAGAATTCGATATACAGATAAAACGGAAGGTAGAATTTATAATAAAAGAATAGATGACCGATCAATATAAAGTGAATTTAATCTTGGGTACACGCTATTACTCATCCTATAATAGCATCATTACTACAGGCTGAGGACTCAATATGTACCTATAGTTTAAGTGTGTGTATATATTATTGTAATAGCCATTGTATTGTATACAACTAGACCAGTTGTAAACTAAAGACGTTGGCATTCATATTATTTTAAACCAGAAAAATACGTAGAATAATAAAATTTAACAGTATGTCATGGGGTGCTATAGTACCCCAGAACGTACACAAACTAGTAAGTAGACATAACTTAGATATACAAAATCGGAATTCAAATTAATTTACTGTGCATAATATATTCAATAAAAAAGTAAAAGTCAAAAAATTTAGAGTTTCTACCTATTATACTTTTAGAGTTATAGACTCGTAAAGCGCTCTGGGGTGCTATAACACCCCGCAACGTACACGAACCGTTAAACACGAATTGTAAAAATTCTCTTTCAAATTTTAATTTCTATGCATAGAGATACATAGTGCATAGAAATTTTTATTCAAATAAAATATATCAAATAAAATCCATGAATCAGCTGTACATTTGAAACTATAGATATTATAGCTAAAATATGTATATCTTAAACATATCCATAGATTTTTTTCTGGATCACCCTGTTATTCAGTAATTTTAAGTAGGCACCCTGTGATCAATGATAATTAAACCAAGATTTTGAATCTATGACTGACCCATAGTGAACAAGTATGTATTTTATCTTCAGAGTGTACCACGATAACTCTGGAGAATCGCCAGGATGGTATTTATCAAGAATTTGTGTGAAAGATCTCAACAACAACGACAAATTCTATTTCATTTCAAATCAATGGCTCAGTGTTAATGCTGGTGATGGAATGGTAATGCACAAAGCTTTTACTATCTAATGATTAAAAAACCAAAATAGAGGCAATAATGAAATTTCCCTAACGTTCAAAACATAAGAGATAAATACTATGCATATGGTGTGTCTGTCTTTTTTCAGACTGCATGACAGAAATACGTAGATATCTACTATATAAGAAAACTGGAGCAGGAACACTCGGTCCCACACGGTGTGTCTGAAAGCACTTTTGATCAAACTATTCAACAAAGAGTTTGTTAGTTTCAGGTCATCTAATAAATAGGTCACTCTTAACTCATAAAACTGAACATTAAAAAAAATTCTCGATGGCTTTCAATTTTATGTCAATTTATTGGTTTTTTTATAGTTTTGTTTAATATTTTATTATATCATTTGACTAAAAACAATTACAACATCTTATATTTCAATGTTATTTGGAATGAATTGACACCAAAATAGTTTAATTTTTTAAATATTTTATCATTATTATACTACTTATCTGATAATAGGATAAGTAACATCTATAATAAAAAATATTTATAACAGTTAATTTGACATTATATATAGCTAGACTCGAAAGAGAGAAATAATAAACACAAATAATAGATTTTATTTGGTAGCGTTTTAATTTAAATTCAAAAAATATTAAATCATAACAATATTTTATAAACAATAGTAGGTCTAATGTATACATAAAACTCAGTAGGTACAGTTTGTGGGAACATAGATTTTTAAGCGGTGTCTAGAATTTTAGTTTTGAACGGCAATATTTAAATTAATTACATAATTCTCGTAATTTTGAGGTGGTTTGTATCGCATCCAAGTTCTGGTAAAATCAGAATGCACATTTAAAATTTGTTCCGAGCACCTGAGGTATCAATATGCTTTTTAGAACAATTAGGAGGATTAAAGTGACTCAAGCTTATCAATGTTTTTAAGTAATTTTCTACAAGAATTACCGGTGAATGAACCACTTGTATTGCTTCCCGAGTGACTGCTAATGAATCAATCCACTATGCTGATATTTCAAGAAATTCATTAGATAAACTATTAAATATTAGTTTTACAGACCCCAATAGGAAATGTTGTTTTAACTAGGTAGCTAGCAGTTGTTTTGGACAAATTTTATCTACTGATTGTCGTAATACTATAAGTGAATTCAAATACTCATATAAAAAATAAAATATAAATATCACACCAAAAATTTATTACATCATATTCCACATCGAAGATTTCTGTACACGAACAAATTAATCCTTGAGATGTTACTCGGAACAAGTTTTTGAAAGTGTACATTTCGATTTTACCAGAACTTGGACACGATACAAACTACCTCGAAATCAGTACAATTCTAGACACCTTTAAAAACAATGTTCCTAAAATCTGTATCTACTGAGTTTTATGTATACTATTGTTCATAAAATATTCTTATGATTTAATATTTCTTTAAATTTAAAATTAAAACGCTATCAAATGGAATTAATACTTTGTGTTGATTCTTTGTTGATTCTATGTCGAGTCTAGCTAAATTAACTGTTATAATAATTTTTTATTTCAGATGCTACTTATCCTATAATCTGATAAGTAGCATAATAATGATAAAATATTAAAAAAAATATAGCCACCGATGAAATTAAACTATTTTGGTGTCAATTCATTCCTTTTTGTGTCTTTAATCAAATTAAATTGAAATGTAATATGTTGTAATTGTTTTTAGTCAAATTATATAATAAAATATTAAACAAAACGGTAAATAATTAATAAATTGATATAAAATTAAATGAACGACCCATTTACACGATCTGAAACTAAAAAACTCTTTGTTGGAATTTTTCAATCAAAACTGCTTTCATTCATTAGCGGATTAAATTACCTCGCTATATATTTTATATTTCCCCTCTATTATATATGAATGCTTAGAAGTTATTCAGTTGTGTTGTATAATTGTCTATGCAGATAATTCGAATTTATTTGTGGTGAAAGCATTGTTTATTTCCCGGATTAAATGACTTGGAAAAGTATTTAATTTTTAATCTTGGAAGAGTAAATAATTTATCATACAAAATGAAAATAAAAGTCAATATCAATATCAAAAGATTATTTTGTAAAAAAAGCACAACTTCGTCAAGCATACTACTTGAAAAATGTTAGTTTGTCAATAAACATGTAGGTATTGATAAAACAGAGAACAAGTTACTAAAATAATTATTTTAGTTATTTTGTTCTCTCTGTTTGCGATTCAATTTTGTGATTTAACTTTATGAACTGTATATTTGTTTATTGACAAACTAATTTAGCGCGTTTTCAATTAAAGTATTTGCTGACGAAAATACGTTGTATTATAATGAAACATGTTATTTTTTTTACAAATAAACTATTGATGCTTACTTTTATTTTTATTTTTATTTGATATTTAATTTATATTTATAAAAGAAATAAACAATGGCTGCTTCTATAAATACTTCTATTTAATTAATGTACGAGCGATATCCTATAAATAATAAACAGTATCAAATACTCAAAGTACTTATTGAAGAAATTTATTTAATTTGGGACCTATACGGACAATAAACAGACATTTGAATATCTTAATATCTTGTAATAACATTTGTAAACAATAGTAGTTCAGGCACTAAATATTTTGTGACGTATCTTAATCCGTTACTGAATAGAACCTAAAACGGCGAGACCACACCGCTCTCCTAAAGGGATTTTTAAGGTTCGAAAACAAGGCCTCCTTTTGAAACATTTCGAAGCCAAAGCTCCCAAATGCATCATTAGTTTGGATTATTGTATTCCTTTCGGAACGTAGAGCTATAGTCAAAATCAGCAGCACCTTCAATAAATGGGTTAATATGAAACTAAGTTACAATCATTTCTTGATCAATTTAACATCTGAGCAAATAAGTGGAAGGTTTCTCTATCAGTCAGTGCTGAGAAATGTGACCTGTTGGCTTTTACTCTCTATACGAAGTAAATGAACGATAACTTCAAACTGAACCTAAAGCTAGCTAACAATACCATTAAATGTATGCCTAACCCAGTGTTCTTTGGCATCATCTTTGATAAACCCTTTCTTTCAAATACCAAGCCGCTACGCAGTCAAAAAAAGCCAAAGAACGAACTAAAGCCATGAATGTCCTCACTGAATCTCAGACCTTAATATTCAGTTTATCAGAACTGACATGGACTATGGTTTTGTAACTTGGGGCCCTTTATAGCTATCACTGATAAGTCCAAACTCCAAAGAGAAGGTAACAGGGCGGCCAGAATTACAACGGGTAATATAATCACCATCATTTTACTTAGGAACTGAAATCTCTAAAATTGAAAAGAGGATTATCAAGCAAAGTCTGAAAAGATTAAGAGACAGCTAAGTAATCCACTCAGAAAAGTCGTTCACAAAAATTCTAACAAAAGACTCAAAGCCAGAAACTTTGATGGTCTTCGCAGTTGCTGGTGTTCTCTTTGTAATAAATACATGAGCAAATAGAAACCTGAAGATTCGAAAAATCAAATAACACCTACATAATTCCTCCGTGGACCTGGAACAGAAATATTGTCGGGTTAAGAACGGTCATCAACACCACTTGTAATAAGTATGAAGAAAAAGATCTCTGATCAGATATCCAAATCTGGACATACTGTACAGTAGACCCTACCAACACTAATGGAGGTACTAGTATGATTATGATTCACATCGAATATTCATACTTCCTTCTCTGTGACTCCGGCAAGATTTGCAGTAGTTTCAGGGCTGAAATCAAAGGCTTCTTGAAAGCTAACAAGGTGCATATTTAATCTGATAACTGGTATCGTGCCATTATTTGCAGCGATAGCCAATCAGGCATTGCTAAACTTAATGCCGGACCAGGTCATCAGAAGGACTAACTATATGGCCCAAAAGGTTTGAAAAAATCTGTTTCTTCTCCAATATCACAACAGTTGCATCACATTCATCACACTCAACGTGGAAGCGCTGACATTTGCGCTAAAAAAGGGGCCACTTTCAACCAAAACTCCTCAGCTTTACCATATGAATCTAGTATGACTGCTCTGAGACACTTTTTAAAATCTAACATCGAAAACGTCAAACACTCAATTTACTCCGATATGTGTCAAATTAAAAATGTCAGTGGTTTAGTCCCCCATGTCCGAAATCCAATTTTCAGAAATTGTACATAGGTTATGTAAATTAATTCAATGCAAACTGATTGCGGCAGTGAAAAGTAAATTTAATGTCCCATAATACACCCATGTCCAAATTGGAAACTCTTATTTAAGCCCCTCGTCCACGAAACAGGTGTAGGCTCGCGCCTTAGTCACATGAGTTATTTTTTTAAACTGTAAGTTGTCCAAGAACTGCGATACCAATTGAAAAGTATTAAAAAAGATCGAATTTTGTGACACCACTTTGAATTTTACTAGTTCGTAGTGACAATTCTACAGCACGAATTTTTCTTTTGCCTGTTGTTTAATGTTCTCAGAACCCTTGTCCAAATCAAATATTGCCGGTTGAGGCTCTGCCTCCACACCATCGGCATAAATTGAAAAATAGTTTTAAAAAATGGAATTTTGTTATTTTGTTTTTGGACTATATGCGCCTTTTTGAGGCTGTTATCTTGTTATGTGATGTCCCTAGTACCCAAGTCAAGGATGTATCATTTTCCGTAAAAATGTGGCTGGCCCTAAATCCGACTTTTTGATTGTCTCATGCCAGCCCAAGAAATGCTATATATATATTTTGTTATGCGTTGTAGTAGAATTTGGTGGGATAGCCGCAGTGCTCTTTTTTGGTGATTTTATGTCCAAAAAAGTTTGCTGATTTTTCTGTATTTGTGTAAAATGTAGGTAGTTTGCCAAAACTAAAAAAGCATTAATCAACAATTTGAAGGGTTTTCTACTATTTGCGCCTAGCTTTAGCCCTTTCGGTATTACAGTCTTTAAGAAATAACGGGCTCGGAAAATATTTGCGAGAAATGAAAAAACTACGATGAACAGAAAAACAATATTCATTTGGACCATAATAAATAACAATCTTATCATTGCCGTCTTTTATTGAAGAGGATTTACTTATTTATTCAGATCGATCGCGTATATCCTGTAGCTGCCAAAGAAGAAGTGAATGGCTTTGAAAATGTGTTCTGGACTCGTACAAGCAAGTCGATGTTTGATGGCCATATTTGGTTTTCCGTAGTGACGCGACCTTCGAGATCGAAGTTTACTCGTGTTCAAAGGGCAACATGTTGTTTGGTTTTGATTATGTACACAATGATGGTGAATTTAATGTTTTATGGACAAGTAAGATGCAAATTGGGGTTGAGTGATGTTTTATCGATCGATGAGCTTATTAATAAAAAACTTAAAATGTGTATTATCTGTAGAGTGATAAAGTGGAAAGTCCCAAATTGCTGGAAATTGGTCCAGTAATCGTGTCACCTCACAGTATCTATCTTGCAACGGTCAGCGCTCTCATCGTGGTGCCAATTAATTTGATTATCGTCGTGTTGTTTAGAAATAGACGGGATCGTGTCAAACCTGTGGTACATCCTAAAAGCGAAAAAGTAAGTTTTTTTGGTTCGCAATTGGTGATAACAATAACTAACCAACGGCCTAAGAAATACTTTAATAATATTTTTTTAAACTGTAGAATTACATGATTACAGCCTCAAAAGCCTCGGTTAAATCAAATAAATTTGTTCCGCCTTCTAAACCAACCGAATCAAGAATTCAGATTGATGCAACTGGACGTTATAAAACGAAGGAAAAGAGAACAATCGGAGTAAGTCAAGATGTACTTTTGAGACCTAAAAAGTACTGAATATTTATTGGCTATGTTGTAAATTAATTATTTAACTTGTTATTTTTCAATATTGTGTTAATAATGTTTCTTCAACTATTAACTCCATCAGTATACAGCTTTTAATTCAATTACTTAAATTTCTATTTGCAAATATAAATGCAATAAAAAATATTATATTTGTCACTATTAAGTAGGTAGGTACCTACAAATCTTAGATAATACGATTTTTTAAGAAGTTTATTTCTGTTGTGTTTCTTTATGCTTGGGGGTATTTGTTCACAATTTTCTATGATTGGAATTACTAATCTAATTTAAATGTGCTTTTTCAATAAATTAATATTAGAAAATAAATTCTAATTTTTTATTTTATTGATTTGTAGGACATTTTAAAATCAATTTCAAATCGTCTCTTTCCTTTACCTTGGTGGACACACATTATTGGTTACATTCTGAGTTTCATCAGTGTCTGTGTTTGTACTTACCTTATGGTTGAATTTGCTGGAATTCTTGGAGAGCAAAAAACTGGCGAATGGTTGGCGAGCATTTCTGTCAGTCTTATTCAATCAATTTTAATTGTACAGCCACTGAAGGTATGGACGATTCTATCTAATAAAGCTATAGACATATATAGAACTTTTTCTTTTACCTTTCTATGCTTATAGCCACGTTCTGGATATTGAAACAAGATAAGGAACTCGGTTACTTTTTACCTACAAAGTATTTAAATAAGCTAGGAGTAGATTCTGTGAACTTTTTCACATAAACAATTTTATATAAATTTTTATCCGTAGGTACCAATATTACTTATCTAATAATTTTGAAAAAGAAATCTATACAAAATAAAAATTTGACGGCAAACGATTAATGGTTAATGTTAAAAATGTTTTGTTTTGTATATAAATTGGGTATATTGTGTGTTGTATTTCAATTTATATTTAGTGTTAGTTTTCCAGTTATTTTATTGTAATCTATTTAGATTTTATTCGTATTTTCTTATAATAGTTGATTCTGATCTTCTAAAATAAAGTTTGTAATATCTAAAAGAATAGTTGGATTAAAATAGTTTATTTTTAGTAGATAGGCATCTATCCAAAATACACAGCATAGTCAAATTTACTAGTTCTAGCGAATTAACTAGTCAACTTTTCAATAAACATTATTAAATGTGACCCGATCGATAGTTTTGGTCAAAATCATTTACTAATGGCTCTAAACTCCAAAAGAAACATCCGACGGTATTATTATACTATATCAAAATATGGTATTTACTTTTTTGGTTGCTGGTCTATATAGATCACTAAACTGGTACAGAACCAAAAATTTGTTTATTTTTTCAAAACTAAATACTATCACAATTAAATGGTAGGTATATTTTGAGTTTTTATGTTATTTTTGTGTTTTTGGAATGATTTTATTGAATAAATTGAATTTGAGACAAGTGAATTTTAACATAGGCCTGATCTGGCCCACAATCAGTGTACCTAAGTTTCTTACTTTACAGCAGTATGGCTTGTTTATTACTTAGAACACTAATAAATAACATCAGATAAAAAATAGATATGCCCAATATGAAGGTCAATTTAACTAACTATGTAAATACGATATTCGTAAGTATATTGAATCTAGAAACAAATTCAAACGGTTTTTGGATCAAACTTTCTTCATTGTTCGAAGATGTCAGTTTACATTTTTACAGAAAATTAACATTTTATATCGGCTAGAACTTTTTTTTTCAAAATAGAATGTTTTCAAATTTGATTGAATCTCAGGTTACACAAAACTCAATATTGTCAAACATCCGTAATATATATTAAATATACAACGAAGGAATGCAAAATTGTGCTCAAATCTGTTACCAAACATAACTTCAGGAATCAATATTGAGCATTTTTTGGTTGGCGTATTTTCAAAATGGCCGATATTGTATATGTTAATCAGTTAATATCTTAGAACCAAACAGTATATCGCCAATAAATGTATTACGAGCAAATAGGAATATGTACCCGATCTAGAAGAAAAATCATATTTTCAAGGTCTCACGGATTCAACTTATGACGTCATAGACAACTTTTTGTGAAAATAGTATAAAATTGAATCTAGATTTAAATAGACACTTTTTGTTCCATATAAATGTATTTAAAAGTTGTAGAATTAAAGCTAATAGGTACATCATCTGACACCGCTATTTAACTGAAAATATGTTTCCTGATGGTGCTAGGTCAGAATCAAAGTGTTCCAGAATGGTTCTGAGAGGTAATGTGAACTATATTGGCTGGTACGCGAGGGCTTTAGTTAGCCCAATAACTCATTTGTATATTCTAAATGTGTGTTTATATTTTTAAACCAATTTTAATGGTTACCAAGAGATTCTGGTGCCATATTTGAAGACTCTGAGACCTGCTAAAACAGCTTTCAGTAGCTCTTATAGAGTTCTGGTTCTGAGAGCTACAACAAGCTATAGGTGAATTCAATCGAGAAGAAAACTTACACAGAAAATGTTGGGTTAGGCTAAAATATGAGACTAATCTACCGGGCTATCTATTGAACTTCCGTTTTTGAGTAAAATGGTGATATGTCCTAGAGGTGGATGTGCTTTATCAGCGAAGGGTTAAAATTAGTTGTATTAAAGATACTGTGTTTTCCTTTTTAATTAAATACATAAATTATTTAAGTATTGATTCATTAGGCTTTTATGTTTAATTAATAGTTCCAAATATACTATAGAAACTTTCCTTATAGTGTAACAGTAATATGTATGTAACAATAATACCAGAATTCCCCTAAATGGAAAATTAACAGCAAAGTCCCGTCATATTTGTGGAACAATATTGGATATTCTTTTAAATGAGCTACAAAAAAGGTAATACTAATGGAATTATTTGATAAAATTATTCATTTAGGTGTTTGTCTTGGTAATGGTATATGTAATTATAATCAAATCTCCTGAAGAAGATGAAGATGAGGTTGCCAAAGAAATGATGTTACTTGGCATGGAAAAGAAACATCAAGAGATGACAATGGACGATCTTAATGATCCAGTAAAATTGAGAGCATTCAGAAAATTAAGAAGAGCCGCAAAGCCGCCACCTGATGAAAATATACTGGAAGCAATTAAACTGAAAAGGTAGGTTTGATGTAATGTTATCCAGATAGCATTTTGGTTTTTGGTTCATCATCTTCATATTTTGTTTTGTTTCAAGCAAAAAATAGTAAAAATAGATGGATCACCAATGTCCTTTTGCATTTTAATTACTCTGTGGTTTTATTTTATTTTCATTTTTGTTTTTAGGGTCATTGCTTTAGAGAATTGAGTATTATATAATTTTGATAAGAAATTGTAAACCATCTACCATTCTTGTAATAGCATTTTCTATTTCTGCTTTAGAAAAAAGGAACAAGAAATGCAGCGCATTATTCAGGACATTTTCTTTTATTTCATATTTCTTGGCATTCTCACAGTGATGGCTTATACCAATCAAGACTTTCGTACCTTCCGTCAGAATGATGCGGTCACTAGAATGTATATGGATGGACATTACACAGAAAAGGGAGATATGCAATTTGCCGATGTAAGAACTTAATTAACCATGGAAGCCACATTTTTTTATTAACATGCCGTATATAAACAATGATATTTCCCCCAACTAGATACTGTCATAGAGAATAAAATATGTACTGAAGATTTGCGGCTTGACTAGTTAAGTTAGTCCTGTAGTTTTCGGGATATTTGAAATTGTATTTGTATTCTTCAACTGGTACAGAGGAGGATCTAGGGGTCCTTCGAGACTTCAGACGAAGGACCGGTTCACCAAAAATTGGCGCCCCTGTGTATAATTATAGGTACACTAGATAGAATTGATGTTTATTAACTGTATAACTATTTTCCACACAATAATGTTCTGGTATCAATAGTACTATTGAAAACATGTATGTAGGTATTTATATAATTTATGCACATCATTAAAAAAGACATCGATTTTATTATATTTGATATAATTTCCACAATACATATTTATGGTTCTTCGAAGACTCTCTGACAACTTCTGGATCCGCCCCTGTGATGGGTCAAATTGCCCTCCCTCTATACTTCTAGGATAAATATTGTATCCCTGTGATCAGTACATTAACGTGAGAGAAAAATGACATCCAAATGGTTTTCAAATTAAATAATAGAATCTGAAAATGTACTGTACAGGTATTAATAGTATTTTTACATATATCATTTTTAACAGAAACGTGATATTTATATATATTATTTTTATTTGTGTATGTTTGCTGCAGCAAAGATTTTATTCTCATATTTATTTTGACAAAGCTTAGGTTGAAAGGGATAATTGAATTCAAATAGTAGACGTGATTGACTTTTTTGAATATTTATGTTTAGGCGTTTACGATAAATAATATATTTTTTAGCTTGCAACAACCGATGATATTTATGATTACCTGAACCACACTTTCATTCCCTCGTTGTATCCTGAGGAGTGCTATAATGGCAAGTCTTGCGGATTTAATCAAGGAAGTTATACTGCTGATCTACAGTTCATAAAAGTTAGACAAGCTCAAATTCGTCAAGTTCGGATCACACCTCCAGGTTTGTATTAATTAAATAAATATAAATTGAGTGAATAAACAGTTATTTTTGTTTTGCAATTTCATATTTTATTCATTAGTGCGTGCAAAATTAGATAAAAAGTACAAAGGAAGTGAAAAGGTTAAGTTATTTGTGCAAAACTTAATTTTAGGAACTTGTCAAGTTCCAAAATCTGTTCGTTTTATTACAAAGCGGTGTCGAGAAGAATACTCATTGATGGACGAAGATGAAGATACTTACAACCCAATGTGGACAGCGTTCAACGCTTCAGGTACCCAGAAGTAACCGTATACTTCATTTTTTAAAATTAATAACTAATACCTCGTGGTCACGGGGAGGGGGCGTAACACACAGACGAAAATTGTAAACTGCTAAAAGAGGTTATCATCGTAAATTTTGATATCAGTGCATTAATTTTTCTTGTAGAATTTTATTAAAAATGTTATCCTTAGAATCAACATAAATCACGATAATTTACACTCAAGATAAGAATGTATTGATTTGTAAACAAAAATCAGGAAAAAAAACATTTGCTCTTCCCAAAGAAGTAATGTGTTTTGTGCCCATATTTGGCACAAACACGATAAATGAAAAATTTGGTTTTTAACACATGGTTGATATTTAATAGATTTCTTTTTGGAAAAAAATAAAAATATTGAATTTTATTTGTCCAGTGTGATAATAAATTGATAAAATGCAATATATTTAATCGATTTAAAAAATTGCTCTATATTTTGTCAGTCACAGTCCAAGTTATCGACACTGATTAACGAAATAGATGCATGCCTACTAAGCTGGTTCTGACTATTCGTTATCGAGATTCCTTATATCAAGTATATTGTTTTAATAAAAATGATGAAATCGCTTTCACTTTGTTACCCCGCAGTTTATATACCTATGAAGTTGATTGGATAATCCCTTGATGAGGATAATCTTACTGTTCAGTTTGCTCTGATTAACTCTATATCTAGTATTATTTATTCTCTAAACATAAAATATTGGATACAGAACATAGAAATAGATATACTTTTAAAAATGTATTCTTGGAATATCTATTTCTATAGTTCCTGTATTTTTAAATAAGACTAGATTCCTTTTCATCAATAAAATTTATGTTAAAAGTGTGGTAGAAAATTTTGGAACTCTAAATTAAAGGAAAGACTTGAGGAAGATTTTAGCTAACGTTTCAAACTTGTAAAAATACATGTACAGTATTCTCCGGACACAGATACATTTCCTACTGTTATTTGTGCTTCATGTAGAACAAAATTAAGAAACATAGATCGTTGTGAACTGTGTATGTATTGATGCTTTGCAAATATTTGATCGCAGTCATTTGATTCTGCCAAGACAACGTTCCAAACGACAAAGGATGAGATGTGCCAGAGGAAACATAAATGCAGCTTTGTCTCTTAAATCCTCTGTTGGACGACCCACTACGGAGGAAACAGTTGACAAGTTTAAATTGTGTTCTTCTTTTTCACAGATTTCCAGAGGTAGGCCACATAAATGCTCAGTAAGAAATAAATATGGAGACATGAACAGAGTCCTGTCAGAAGCCTCAACTGATAACCCAGAAAAAAACTGTTATTCATTCTAAAAAAATGAACTATTGTTTTAAAACAGCATCTGATCAGGAATTAAATGTTTCCGTTAATTCGCCGATTCGTCGTTTATCTATTAATGATGTGAAAGAAATTCAGTGCGATTTGAATTTAAGTCAACATCGAACCATTCGCTTAACACTGCATATCCGGGCTTCAGGTGACTGTAGATCAATACAGAACCCAATATGAAACGAAAACTGCATGAAAATGATCATATTTTTGATGATTTGTTTGAAGTACTAGATATGTCTTTTGAATCAAAGGAAAACGACTGCGGTGTGAATAGGCCAGTTGTTGTTTGTTCAAACGTGAAATAATTTATTGACAGAGTATTGCAGTCAAGAAATGTAAGTGGAGAAATACTACTAAAAGATGTCTATTGATGGGGGCCAGGGATTACCCAAAAATCGCATATCCGTTGTTGAAAATAATGATCCAATTCAAGTATACAGCTGTTCATAGAAAGCTTGAAAACAATTCTTATTGCCATTGAGCCCGATGTGTGCCAAAGTTACCGCAATGCTTCAGGCCTTCTTTATGTGGAAGCGAACTATAATGTTGTTGCGGGCCTGAAATTGTGCAATACTGGTTGGCCTTATGGCACACGGTAGTACGCATCCTTGTTGTGGTGTGCGATATCAACAAAATTCAATTGGCTAATGCAGGTAAGAATCGTACCTTTCAACATTATCAAATATGTTGTGGTCTTATTTCCAGTCAGGAAACAAAGATCAAATGCAAAACCTTCTGGAAATGTTGACTATCCATCAATAATTACCCGTTAAAAAAGAATGATGAACTTCTGGATATAATTCCTCCATCTGAGTGGCATCTAATGATTGGTACAGTTTTCACTATATTCAAATCATTAGAATCAAAGTCTTCTGAAACAATACAAAAATTGCTCGACAAATGTTACATACAGGTTGACCGCTATCATGGGGGGTAAATTTATAGGTAACAATGCCAGAAAACTACTCAAAAGTCTCGTCTATCTGGCTGCAATTTGCCCTATAGACTGCCTACCACATGTATCCGTACTCATTGAGGTCTTTAATAATGTAGTGTAATCATGCCCTGGCAAAGATCTGTCTACTAATCTTGAAAATAGTTTCGAGCAATTCTGTGATTATTATTTGTCTCTCAATTATTAGCGTCACTCCTAAAGTACACACTTTATTCCACCATGTGCTTGAATTTTGCAGACGTAGGAATGAAGGACTTTCAAAATTCAGTGTACAGGCTTGCGAATCTTTTCATGGTGATTTTAATGAATTTTGGAACTACTACAAAGTGTGCAATATTAACAATCCAAAGTACAAAGAGAGACTTTTTCAGCCATTCTGTCGTACAACAACAGACATACATACATAAGAATTCTAATAATTTATGTATTCTATATACCTAGCTAAGCTTTCTTACAAATTATTTTTGCCTTTAAAAACGTTCGAAGACAATTTCATACTATTATTGATTAATTTAGATATTGAATTTCACATTTACATATTGGGCCATATGAAGAGTATAAAATATTTATATTATTAATTCGCATTCAATGAAAGAGAATGTAAATCATTTCATTTAAGGAGTCATTGATTAGTTTTGGTTTTCAAAGGCGCCATGTTGGAATTAGGGTCACGTGATGAACACAGAAAATCTGTCACTAATAGGGTGTAAATCATATTGTTTAAGAGTATTGATAAGTTTCGGTTTCAAAAGCTGCCATATTGGATTTTATTTATTTTTCCTAAAAGACTTCGCTGAAATATTTTAAAACCATTATATGTATGTATTTGAATTCAGCATGTTCAATAACACATAAAACAGTCGATAAAACTAATGGACATTTATATTTTTCAACCTGCCCCTTCTGGCCCCCCTGCCCCTTCTATTTTGAAATCATATAGAAATGTGGCACATAGAGTTAATATTTGCTCTCTCTGAATTTTATTTGACTATAAAATACCTAACAATGTGGAGCATCATATGAATCGTGACAAAATCACAAAGCTTGTATGAGCCTACCTATACATCATTGGTCTGTACATCAGCACACGTAACCTTTTTTTGCATTTCAGTTGATACAAAGAAAATCGAATGGTCCTTCACATCAGCACTCTATCTTTATGGCTTTCCAGTGACAGGCTATATGAACACCTACAGTGGCGGAGGATATGTCGCCAGCTTAGGGGAAAACAAAGCAGAAGCCCAGAAAAAACTGACTGAATTGAAGGACAACTTTTGGTTGGATCCATTCACTCGTGGAATTTATCTGGAATTTGTGTTGTACAGCGCAGGAACTAATCTTTACACAGCTTCGATGGTACTCATTGAAATGTTCAATGGCGGAGGTAAGTAGGGAACTAAAATGTCCAAATGCAGAAGAGATGATTAACAACTTAGAAACATACATTGCTTTTCAAGACATTACAAATCTATTGTTTTTATCCTTCCAGGTCTTGTGTCCTATCCAAAGTTTTACACTCTTCGTTTAAATCGATATTATGGCGTGAATATGATCACTTTTCTCGCTATAGATTCCGTGTCGGCTATTCTTATTTGCTTCTTCATTTTCAGAGAAATGAGAGCACTGAAACGTTTGGGAAGGTATTATTTTCAAGTAAGCAACATTAATTTGTAATTTTTGGAGTATATTTAAAATTGCTATTTACCTATTTGCATACATATTTTTTTTAATAAAACTTTGTTTCAGGATTTCTGGAATGTCATTGATTTTGCTTTAATGATAAATGTCATTGTTCAAATTGTTTTGTATGTTCTTCGTATTACCGTTCAGCAAGTAATGTCATATTTCCTAAGAACTTATCCAAATCGTTACTTCAATTTTCAGTGGGTTACTTTTCTGGATGAAGTAAGTATTCTTATATTCATAAAAATGCTCATGCATATTTTTGAAATTTAATTTTAATAATGGAATTGATTTGTAATAATATGCTATCTAATATTTCCCCAATTTTACTTATTTTATTTGCTTATCAATTTAGGGATATTTTCAGTTAAGGGGAATGTTTTGATAAAATTGTGTCATCTCAATGCATTGTTAATTATTATTTTATCAAATGTTATTGGTTAATATGTTAGATTAGTTTTATTTGAGAAATAATACTTTTCGGTGGTGTCATTGATTATTTTAGCAAAGGATATAGTAACTGCAGTTTGGTAATTGTATCTAATTTACGTAACGTTTAAATTATGGTTAATTTAATTTATAAAAAAATGATTAACATCCATATATAGCAATAAAAACATTATTTGATATTGTTTCGACACTGATCACCAAGAAAACGTTAGGTGCTAGCAACCTAACTCCAGTGAAAACTATTTTTACCATTTTAAAATTAAAAGTTATGGTTGTTAAGAACATAATTTACATAACGGTTAAATTGCACTGGTCACATGAATATATATTATTTTGCAGTTTACCCTAATATGTATAATAATGACAATATTACAGATTTGTGAGAACAAGAAATAAAAGAAATGTGCTGTCCTAATTTGCGTAATGTTATGTAATTATATATCTACATAAAAATAAGTATATATAACAAAGTCAAAATTTTTAATTACTATTTGTCCAACTTTTTTGTGTTAAATGTCTAATGTCCTTAATTAATTTCTTTTTCTTTAGAGTTGGGTATTCAAGAATTTGAATTTACAGTATTTAATTTTAGTCGTTTATTAACTTTTGTTAGCTCTACTAATTTAAATGCATTTATTTAAAACAAAATAACATTCATATAGTTTGAGCTAACACACTTTTTGACCTTTTTTGGTCTTTAATGTCCATTCTTTTTGTAATGAATTCATATAATTTGTAACTGCTTTGCAAATCTAATGATAATAGCTAAGGTTGACATGAAATCCAATATCTTTAAAAGTGATAGTTGATAAAAAAATTGCTTGTTGCTATGCAATTTTGGCATCCCTAGCAACAGTTCCTAAGAGAATAGCATATCAAATGAAATTTCAGATATAGTAACTATAAAAATATATTTGTGTGGCAAAATTAGTAGTTAGATAGCTTGTTGCTATGCTATTGATGACCCGTAAGTTATTTTTAGATTTCTTTTCACTTTTAATACCGCTGGTAGACACCCTCCTCCAACAATAAAAGTGGATAGCCCTTAGGGATTAACTGAAAATAACCCTTTAGAAAGTAATAACTCAAAGATGTTAGCCAGAAAATTAGATATAAGTACATTGCTTTTTTTAGACTAACCAGGCAGTGATGGGATTTATGGTTTTTATATTCACCGTCCGACTCCTCAAATTGCTTTCCTTCAATAAAAAAATATGTCAGCTAAGCAATGTGTTGCGCAGAGCTAAAAATGCGTTGGCTAGTTTTATGGTTTTATTTATGGTAATTTTTATGGCCTTTGCTCAGACAGGCTATCTCATGTTTTACAAAGTTGTGGATGCTTTCAAAACCTTTACAAGTACTTGTGAAACACTTGGAGTTATGACGCTGAGTAAGTAAACATTTCAATTGGTTCAATTATGACCGAAAACATCAAATAGTTTCAAAATGCTGTTAAATATCTTCTGGAACTATAAAAATGAGCCATCTCAAAATTTAATACATTATTTTAGACACCTTCTGAATTATAAATCTTAGGTTTCATCAACATAAGATGTTGCATTTGGATTTTAGAACTAATTGAGTGATTTTAGCCCGAAAAAATACGATAATCAATAGTTTTCAAAAAAAAAATTCTGGATTTCTTTACTTAGGTCCTAGTGGATCTACACACCAAATTTGAAATCAATCAGACAAACTTTATTTTATGGACCTGATGACAATATTGTCGAAAAGTCTTTCCAAGGTACCGCTGTGTACCAAATTACAGCCTAATCGAATCACGGGAAATCATAGGGTCACTCCTGTGACCACGAGGTGCCTATTTGTTAGGTGTAATAATTGAAGTAAATAAAAGTAACGGTGACCAAACAATTCGAGATTTGTATCAATCAATCAAATACTGAATTTTAAAAAAACTAATGAAAATTATTTTGGGCTTTGCCCTCAGTTAAGGAAGAATTGATAAAGACCTTGTGGGCTTCACCATTCAATTTAGTACTCTATGCTCATTTAAATATCTTTCTATAAAATCCGATTTGAATCTTAGGCTGTAAGAAGTAAAAAAAAATTTTTGCTATGTTGAATTTACTTACAAAAAACGTACATATATTATGTACATTATTTACAACTAGCTTCTATATTATGTTACTAATTCTGGTGACGTCATATGTATTCGTATTTTGTAAATAAATTCAACATACCAATAGCTTGTTATTTCTTACCAAAATTATTCTGATTCATCCGTTATGCTATAGAATTTTGGCTTATTCTTTTTCAGTGCTTAAGATAAGTAATATTGATGTGTCTCAAATACTTTTTGAAAATAAGTTGTTGGATAACGACTTTAAATTTATTATTGATTTTGATATATATGTATAACTTCAGCTATTGATCTACGAAAATTCATTTTTCAGTGAAAAAATGAATCATAAAAAAATATATTCCAATAGGAAAATTAAAACTCCAAACTGATTAACTAAACTACGTTATTTGTTGCAGCTTTCAATTCCTGTTACTTATACATATTTGCAGTATTTCATCTCACTGAGTAATATTTCTAATTCATTAGAGAGCTTACTAAATCGATTTTAATTTCAGACAAATTTGATTTTACTCAATTTGCTGCCGGTGGTGGGTCACGTGGTTTGGGTTTCTTCTTTTGCTACATGGTTTTTGTGAGTTTCATTCTCATCAACTTCTTCGTGACCATTATTTGCCTTGCCTTTGAAGAGGTCAAAGATGAAATTAATGAAGAGGACAATGCCTATCAAATTATTGATTATATCACCGAAAAATTCTTGAAGTTCGTTGGTCTCCACCAAAAAGACAACGTGCAAGTGAACCTTGATGCAAGATTTACATATATAAAAGGTAGGTTCAATATTCATTTATTAATTTTTACTACAGCCACAACTGTTCATAAAACAGATGTATTTATTTATTTCGTATTTTCTGTTTCATATAAAACATGTTGCATTCCTCAGCGAAAAAAAGTAACTAGAAAATTGCATTGTTTACCTATATTGTTAAGGCTCGAATTTCTAATCTATCGAGACTGTACTCCACAGCTCTTTTCACCGACTCCTCAATATAAAAATGTTTTCTTTTAATAATCGACCAACCATGAACCCCATAGATACATAAATTTTATTTGTTAGATTTACACATGATAACAATGATAATTTGATAAAATAAGTTTGTGGTGTTATTTGAATTTTGTGTTTTTGTCGCATAGTTTGTATTTGAAAAAGCAAAATAGTATACCACTGTTTGAAGTTTTTAATTCGATTTTTATTTTATTTAACAACGATAATGAACAATAGTTATATTAAAAACCAAATGTTAGGTACCTATTTCCATCATCCATCAATCGGGTACATCAATAATGTTTAACCACCGCTTAATGGTACAAAACAGAGATTGTGATACAATTTTTTTGTTTAGAATTCAGCGGTTTTCATTTTACACCCTAAAGATACCATAAATATAGAATCCAAGTTTAAGACGTTAAAAATATAAACACACCTTTAACGAAAAGATTTTGAGTAATAATAATCTTTAAAAAAACTAATTTTAAAAGCAAGATTGTTTCAATTGTTTACAATGTTCGTAATTTTAAAATATTCCCTATAATCTATCGTATTTAGAAACATCTTTCTAAAGGTATTGAAAGTATATTGAAATGGTTTGAAATTAACAGATTATATTTTAAGATTGTATGAGCAATAAAGTGGTGAAACATTCAACGTTTATGTGTCAATTAAAGTCTACAAGGTCGGTGGGTTGCATTTTGAAATCCAATTTTCTATGTGTTTTTGATATTAGGAGTTTATCCATATATTAATTTATTGTATATTTTTAGCCGAAATGGATATTGAAGATTGTGTTGAAGAAATCGATGAAAAAATCGACATTATACAGCTACACTTGAAGAAAATGATGAATACTGACGAGAAAATGGAATACGTATCTATTTTAAAGAAGGGTAAAGTAATGTAATATTAATGTAAGCTATTCGGATGACTATTCAAAAACGTTTTATATTGATAAACTCGGTACCATTGATACTGACTTTGGATATTGTACCTATTTTTATTAGATGTTTTTTTATACTATATATTTAGATACTGTATTTTCTATTAGATATTTGGATGCTATATTTTCTACTTAGATATTAGCACAGGAAGAAAGCGCCAGAAATTGTATACCCTCGCGCAGAAGACATCAATTTTTTGATAGTTTAATAAAAATTTTGTAAAAAGTAACCGTAAAAAATTAGAAAAGAAAAAGTACGGTTAGAATATGTTATGTTTAAAAATTTATTTTTAGTAATTGCTACAATTTTAATTAATTTAATACGTTTGCATTTGAAAATGACTACATAGTAAGAGAGAACAATATATTGGAAGTATGGTTAATTATAATTATCAGTTTTTGGTTTAAAGTTAATAGTTAATGGTATAAATGAATGGGAGTTATTATTATATACATGGAAATAGCGATATTTTATTTTATAGCAGTATATTATTCAAATTTCATGTATTCAAATTCCCATGAGAATTGACAATGAATATTTGTCGCGCAATGTAGCAAAGAGATATGTGAAAAGCCTACATGGGCAGATTCAGGAATTTGCAGGGGGGGTGGTTCAATCTTTAAAGGGCACATTACATCTCAATCCAACGAAAAACTTAAAACAAAATAGTAAATATCATGAAATATCCCAGAAATTAGTGCTCAGCCAAGCACTATCTTTGTTTTCAATGATATATGCTTGTTTTCATTTGAAAGTATTGATTTTGGAAAATGAAAAAAATATGTTTGAAAAATTCAATTTCAGTCAATTCCCATACGTATAGCACTTTTCTTAAATAATTTCTTTTGCAACATGATAAATGTTTCCAATTGTTTAACATTTTATATACCTAGTGCTCGTAATATGATTAAAGATCACCGATAATTATGCATAAATCGTAATAAAATAACTTATGATTGATTACTTCATTTGAGATAGCCGCGCTTCTTGTGCTAACCCGTATTGTACCAAACTATCATTTGTGATATTTTTAATGTAATATTTGTGTGTTTTGGAACATTTAGAGTTATTTATATATATAAAATGTTTGATATTATTTTTTAACCCTTCTTAGTACTAAATTTCAGTCCAATCGATACACAGGATATTACCCCACATACATTAGGATTTCATAATTCCTGTGAAATTTGGTACACAGAAACAAATGAAAAAGAATCTACAAGGGCAATGATGTCATCATACACAAAAATTAAAGCTTTAATATTTTCTATGCTTAATAACATTTAGATTGTTTCTCACATAGAGTAATAAATATTCTGTGGTTTCTCCTATCTTTTTGTTGATATGATACAACCAAGTTTAAAATCAAATCAATTTATTGTTATTTCTGGTAGCGATACAATGTTATGACACTATATTATGAGTATTTTTTCGTATCATTTCTTACTACAAATTAGACTTTCATCAATTGCTTATATTTTCATTACTGTACTTTCATATTACAGCATTGTTATGTATAATTTGATTAACTTCAATTTCACCACAACGATTTATATGTACATATTGATATTAAGAAATTAAAACAATAGTAATGTTATATAAATTCAACTTTTATAATATTAATGATGTTACTAAATTGCTTCATTAATATGAATGATTGTACTAAATTCAAATTTACATTATTTTAAAAGTAATAATATCAACTTCATCACTATTTCTGATATTATTATTATTTCATTAATTTACTATTAATCAGTTAAATTATTTATGGAATTAACAAATTTGTTTATCTTTATTTAGATATGATGTTACATATTATTATGAAATTACCATCTTTTTCTTCACATTATTTTCATACGATAGAAATCGTATATTTTCTAATTAAAAATTATTGGTTTTGGATATTATCGCTAGCTAATCTGAGTCAACACAATTATTTCAATAGCTATATAGCAATAATAGATATGTCCCTTGCTACCGGTTCAAATAATATAACAAAAGAGATTTGATAAATTAGTTATGAAGTTAGAAAATTTGTTTATCTCTATTTATGCTATTAGTTAATTCGTTCAAGTCTATTATGATGTGTCTAAATTTGGTTTTCATTATTTGTAAAGTTAACAATTTTCATTATAGAAATCATATTATGTATTTTAAATTCTGATACTATTTTTTAATTGTAAATTGAACTTCTATATTATTTTCATATTACAGAAATCATCCTACCTACTTACTTTAAAATCTGATACTATTTTTCTTTAATTCGAAATTGTGCATTATTTACCTAGATATTATATCTGCTGACTTTTCTTATACTATATTTATATAACATGATTTGAATTTTGGACATCACTATTTTTGTGTTAATAAATACAAATTCAGCACTAATTTTCAATTTTCAATTTTCAATTATAGTTGTGAACTATAAATTGTTGGTTATTCTTATAATGTAGGTATATGAATCTATAGATAGGTATAATTACGTATTTTAAACACAAGATGTTAAATTAACTTCTAACAAATTTTCTCGATATATATTCCATTTTTTCCGTATAAGGTTTGAAAGTATATACAGTAGGTATCGGTCAAAAGAAACGCCTCCCCTGGTTTTTTACTCTTTTAATTTGATTTTTTTTTATTTGTATTGTTTTGACTATTAATACAGGTAAGTTGTAATTGCTTAGCAATAAATTTTGTTATCAATCAATAAGTGGTGGCCCTAAAAAGGGCCGTTAACGCGTTCTCAAATGGGTAAAGTAAGGAGGTT
>JAUYWI010083865.1:0-12916 GCA_034780595.1 Parotoplana pacifica
TGAAGCATATGTATAGTTCATTATCATATTCAAGGCTTCTTTCGATGATTGTTCTCATTGTTCCTATTGCTTCTCTATACCCAATACATAAAATATTCTCAATGCATGCATTGTATATTATGTTAATTGATTGCATTGCTGTTGACTAAATCAGTGGTTTTATCTGTACATTTATAATTACATTAAATAAACAGTTTAAGTTTAGGTTGGTGAGAGAAAAACAAATTCAATAATTTATTATTATAGTATAATAGTTAACAAGGTACAAATGAAGGTAACTTGATGTACAGTAAACTATGTATATTTTAACATTTGTACCTAATATTGTGCCTCACATGTACCGATTTCATTTACAGTGTATGGTCTCACTGACTACATGACAATTTGTTGGGGCCATATGCTTGGACTAAATCTTATTTCCAACGGGACGTGGAGTATGATTACTTTGTATCTTTAACGCAAATAATTTTTCTCTTTTCCAGAAAGTATACATAAATGCCCAAGCAAGTACCTTTTATATGACGGGAACTGCTATAGAATTGAAACCAAAGCCATGACTTGGCAGAATGCAGAAAATTCTTGCAACAATGATAGCGGTGCACATCTGACGTCCATTAATAATTATGCTGAGAATAAGTTCATTACACAAACGTTGCTTGATGGATCCAGTGGTGAAGACATTTGGATTGGCGCTTCCGAAATTGCCAACAAGGGCACTTTTGTCTGGACTGATAACTCAATTTTTACATTTAGTAATTGGAAGTCTGGGGGGCCAAAATACATGAAGAATATAATTCAAGATTGCGTTGAATTACTGGGAAAGTGGAAGTTTCAGTGGAATGTTGAGTCATGCTCCCACACATCCAAATCAGTGTGCAAGTTGCCTGCTACCTGTGAGTATTTTTATGGGACAACCCAGACTTTATACATTTCAATCAATACCGGCATTTTAAACTCGATTTCCTGACATAAAAGGAAACACCGTCCGTGTAGTGCTATACTTCGGTGACTAGTGCCATCCACATTTTAAGGGGCTGTGTGGCAAGCAGCACACTTTTGACATGGTTGCTAAGGATTGTAAAGAGAAAAATCATGGGTAACTAATTATGTAGAGCTATCAGACATTTTTATGTTGCTGTGGGACCGTAAAAGTGCATTACAAAATTTTGATATGGGTACTCTAAAGATCAGCACAGACATTTGTAACTATGATAAAAAAGAATCAGAATGTCAACCGCCCATCTAGTTCTAATTGGTATTGCTTTGCTTTACCAACCTAAACGGAGATATTTCCTATGATTTCTATACCAACTTTGTACATATTGAAATGTTATCTCAAAGGACTGTAAACTCTATACTTTTTCCAAATTACCTTTAAAATTACTAAACCAAATTCACTAAAACTTGAAGCATTGTTTTCAGATTATTCGTATGCTTTCAAGAACAGAGATCACGTGACATTTTACTTGGATTGACTCAATTAGATTAAAACATTCATTTTATACGGCAGTAGAACTTATCAATAATCTAAACGTTTGACATTATTTAGTTTCTTCCAATTTATATACTTACCACACTAGTGGAAGACAAATGGACCTAGAAAAACGATCTTCAACTAGAAGACGAAAAAACGGTCAATAGCAACTTCCGATGACCATCAACATTACAAAGTAAAGTTGAAGAAGCTGGTTAAACATAGAAGACTAAGAAAGGAGAAGGAACGAATGGAATACAAGCAGAACTACGCAACTCAAGTGGCCAGAAGATTTCTACTATCACCGCTGTTATTCTGGAAATACACAGAACGTATGGAGGCGATAGAAGCAGTTAACCACATACAAATCGGAGTAACCACAGAGGAAGAAATATGTAAAGAAGTACGATTCGTGGACGATCAAGCAAAGATAGCAAACTCAGAAGAAAGACTAGAAAACCTAGTAGATAGTTTAAATAGTAAAGCGAAGGATTTCAACATGAAGATAAACATAAAGAAGACAAAGGTAATGAGATTTTCAAGAAATGGGCAGGATCAAATGAACATTACACTTAACAATCAACAAGTTGAACAAGTCAAACCTTCAAATATATTGGAACAATTATAAAATTAAATGGAAGGTGCAATAACGAAATCCATGCAAGGATTGCAATGGCCAAAACAGCATTTATAAGAAGAAAATAATTACTTAGAAAAACAGAGACTAGAAACTAAGAAGAAAATCGTGACGACAATTGTTTGGAGTATAGCACTATCTGGAGCGGTAACCTGGACATTGCAAGAAAAAGATAAGAAGAAAATTGAATCACTAGAAATGTGGATTTGGAGAAGAATGGAACATATAATTATATAAAGACAAGACGACAATCAAGAAGTACGCCAAAAGATCCAAGAAAATCGAAGCATGTTGGAAACAATAACGAGAAGAAAGAATAATTGGATTGGTCATATAATACGTGGAGAAGGAATGGTCAAAGAAATTCTGGAAGGTCGATTTCTAGGGAAACGTGGAAGAGGAAACCAGGAAAAGGGATGTTAGAAGAATTCAAACCAAACACCTATAGATAATTGAGGGACCGGGCAGCAAACCATGATGGATGGAGAAAGTGGATACCATAGAATTGAACCTGCCTATTAGAGATAGATAGACTACTCTTAAACACATTAAATTGGCCAGAACCTGCTTTGACAGCGTTAGTGCCTTTTAATAAAAAACCGGCTTCAAAGTAATTTTTTGTCAATATTTTCCACTTTTTCTTTTCTTCTATGCTTTGATATGAAATAAACGAACATTTTATATTACTTAGGCAATGATTATGCCTAGCTGATGAGGCCCAACCCGGTCGAAACAGCTGTCCTGGGCTATCATTTGCGAGTAATAAATAGTATATATTTATCAAAGTCTACCTGTTTTTTTCATTATTACTCTTAAACAGATAGATAGACTACTTTAGATGTCCTCCAATTTGACATCTACACCATAGGGTCAAAAATATTTTTTTCATATTTAGTCTTAACATTCAATATTTACGATATAATTTCAAAATTTAAAATTGTATCATTATGCTTTAACATGAAAATAATTGTGTAATTTTTTATGAGACCTTTACTTTTTTACTTGAAACAATATTAATAATATATCCGCCTAAAAATTCTGGATATCTCAGCAACTAAAATAAGAAACTACAAAATGCTGTCTTTGTTGAAGAGATGTTAACATTAGTGTTGTAAGTGTTGCTAACAAACTAAAGAGGCTTGGCTTGAGAAGAAATATGAAGAAGTCGAACAATTGAAATGACAAGAACTATCCTCAATATTCAGGAAGATAAAAGAAATAACCAACACTAAAGGATGATCGTACATACATAGAGTGGATGCATCACAATAGAAGAAGGCAAGAGTATCATGGACACTGCAGAAATAGCTACAAGATCGAACATATATATAATTGAGCATGCTTTGCAAAAAAATGGTATTCTTATCGGGATGATCAACCATCTTGAAAACTTCGACATTTTGATCATTGTAAGATTTAAAAGAGATCTACAACACTGATAACATACAGAATGAACTACCTCGCTCTGCCGAAAAAGCCTAGTTCAATAGGGTCTTTGGGATTCATCATAAGAAAATATGGCATTGAAAATCTTGTTCTGACATGCATGTTTGAAGGAAAGAAAGGCAGAGGCAATTGACAATATTGACATCTCTGGCTGTAAAACACAAGTGAATGTACCTATTTGGTTTCATAAAAAGCAAACTGGCAGACTTTGAAACAATTCATAAATGGGCTAAGTTTTACAAATGTCACAATGTTATTTTGTCATAGAAAAGTTATACCTATTTTAAAATTGTTGAAAAAACATTGACATTTGTATTTGAAACGTACATGTGTCTAGAAATATGACAAGTTGTTGATTGATTGTATATTAATTTATAAATAGTTTGTTTCCGTAACACCTGCAACCTTCAAAATTAGATTTAATTTATATAAATTGGTTCAAAGATTCGTCATAAATTATAATGGGAGATAGATAATGATTGAAAATATCCTATATTTTAACATTTGTGTGCTCCGAAATCCGACAACCCAGAGATGTTTACCGCCGTTATTTTAGCTAGGAACGTAACGCAGAAGGACACCAACTATGCGATTACCATACAAACAAACTTCTACACTTCCATGGGGACACGTTGACCACTTATCAGGCGGGTAGGAGGTAGATTGTCTAGTTCCTGAGCATATCGGAACCCTGCCCTCCAAGTAATTTAAATTGTACAAGACCCGGGGCTCCAACCAGGTACCTCGCGATCCGTAGTCTAGCGTGCAACCACCTACTCGGTAACAGGCTGCTCAGACACTTAAATTGTAGTGTTTTACCTATTTTTATATTAATTTTTGTACAGGTGAGAATTGCCACGAAAATGTTTGATCTTTGGAATATGTAATGTCAGTGAGCATTATGAGCCCACATAAAGATCTATTGAATGTTTATGACAATCTTTTTTACCCATTCTAGTCATTTTACCCAAACATAATGTCTATTAGGTCATCTAACTGTCACAACATTTTACTTTAATCATTCTTGTAAATACATTAGAGTAAACCACAAAAACTCAATTGTGTAGTCTAAGTGTGTCATGTGTAAAGTGATACCTCTCTTTGTGAGATATAAATTTGTGTCGATGTAAATTCTGAATCGAATAATCCCATGGTGTATATTACCTCATTTAAAATGTCCTTCTGACTCAAAAAAAACATTATCAGCATCGAGTTGGTGTTATGTCTTAAGAAATACTTCACTCGATGAATATACATTTGGACAAGAGCGAATTCTAAATTAACTATATTTTTAATACATATATCAATTTAAAATTTCCTCCCAACTAAAATTGACCCTTATCCACACGGAGGAGGGGGATCAGAATATAGTGTACCTTAATCGACTCAGTATTGATTCTTAAATGCTTCACATATCTCTTCTAATTTGCCCTTTCCCATTTGTGAATAAGGGTCCATTCACACTACTACTTTGGTAATTTCGTGAATAATTAAAACGAATGGCCCTGCATAATTGGAGAATGGGCGTAAGAACATAGTTTTTGTTAGTAGGACGATGTAAATCCAATAATAACTCCAATAGCATCTCACATATACAGGACCGCAAATCAGATTTTTTTCATGTATCCAACCAGAATACCACATTAAAACATGTGGTATCCCGAATACAACGTTGGTATCTCGAAAAGGTTACTATACACTTTCGTTTTCCGACTTGATACAAAAGGACGTTCTCTGACCATAGTTTCATAATATTTTATCGTAATCATTTTTTCGATTCTTTTGATTGTAAATCACCAGATTTTTTGGTCAACATTTAATTTTATTTTTCGAGGCATAATTTAATTCTCTAACATACCACCAGCATTTTGGACTATTTATATTTAATATATTTGAAACATCCAATCTCAGCAAAGAAAATTCTTTGCCTCAATGAATTGACTATATGTATATGCGTGTGTGGGCTGTATTAACCTCTAGTAATTGATAACAATGAACTGAGGGATTCACACAATAGGCTGTGTATCTTAGCCTTACAGCATAACTGATATTTAATAACAATGTATAGAGTCAGTCCACATTATGTTATACATGGCATACTAGGAAATAATGGTTTGTTTTTCTATTTGAGTACATAGTGAATCATTAACTATATTATGTAAACACCTATCTATACATACATTTGCAATTACTTAAATGATTCTTTCATAGCCTAAAATTAATATATAGTAAGTTACAAATAAAAAATTTAGTATCCCAAAAAGTTGGTATTCCGCGGGATACCGCTATTTGCAGCGCTGGCTATATGTCGTTTCTTTAGTAAATTTAAATCTAATGTTGAACATCTACCCTTTGTAGGTTTTGTTATAATTAACAAGATAACGAATTTAAGTATGTCATCCCAATGATTGATTTGAATCTACTCAAATAGAGTTTCAGTATCGACCAACATTTAAAGAAATAACCCGGTGTATACGCTATCTTTTGCGAACTACCATAAATATTAGCTATATGTGTATTCCATTTATGTTAACTCTTTTTTTTTTCTCTTTAATCACAACGCATCTTCTCTCTCAAACTACTATCGACTTCACCGACAACACCCTAAGTTCGAACAGCAACGTCTGCTGCTACAACAACAACAACTATAGCTCCAACCACAGCTATCACAACTACAACTACAACAACTACAACTCCAGCAACAACAACTACAACTCCAACAATTACTACAACTCCAACAACAACTACTACAACTCCAACAACTACTACAACTCCAACAACTACTACAACTCCAACAACAACTACAATTACAACTCCAACAACAACTACTACAACTTCAACAACAACTACTGCTGCAACAACAGCTGATACAACTCCAACAACAGCTGATACAACTCCAACAACAACTACAACTACAACTCCAACAACAACTAAAACTCCAACAACAACTACAATTACAACTCCATCAATAGCTACTACAACTCCAACAACAACAATAAACACTACAGCTCCAACAGCAACTACAATTTTAACAACAACTACAGCTCCAACAACAACGTCCGATCCAAAAACAACAACGACTGCTACAGTTCCAACAACAAAAACAACAGGGGATCCAAAAACACCAACTACTACAGCTCCAACAACAACAACAACAACGAAGGCTCCAAAAACTACAACCTTATTAATGTCTTCAACAAAACCGATTATTTCCAAAAGCAGTACAGCTGCCAATTCTTACACTTGTGAAGCTCCTAAAATCAATGTTGTAGCAGGTGGTGGAACAACATACAAATTCAGAAAAACAATTGTTGTAATTGACTCAAGATTAGAACTGCTATGTCATGATCTAAAAGTCCACGTTAGATGGAACATTTATCAGCAATTTCCACACTCACTTCAATGGATCGATTATTCCCCAACTCTTCAATCTTTCTACTCCACATATCCTGACCATGTTCGTAATGATACTGGACTAAATGGCTCACTTCAGAGTCAACTGAATGGCATTATGGACCCAAGAAGCGGAATCAATATGCATCTTTCTGTGCTGAAATTAGCTTCATTTTCATTTCAAATTGGACATAGATATCGAATTTCACTGAACGTTGTTATGGCAGCAATCAACCTTTCAGCCAATGACAGCTTTGAATTTGACGTAGTCAGAGGAAATTTAGTACCCTGTATTGCAGCTATGAGTAACCCCTTCAATATGAAGTGGACTGGCCAATTAATGTTGGATGCTCAATGCAGCTACAATGAAGACGTGTTCTACAGAGCGGGAGAGAATGATAATGTCATTTACGAATGGTATTGTACAAGGCCCTGTGAAAATATCAATCTTATTGGCGGTGCATTTGATTACAAATCTGAGTGTCATGCAAATGTGGGCTGCTTTAAACAGAACATTACAGCACATAATTTCGGTGAGTAAAATAATATTTTCAAATTTAAGTGTACAAAACAAAATTGTGTGTCATCTAAATTTTTAGCTCTGTGCATTATTTTATACATCTAACTAATTCTCTTCTATACGATTTTTAAAATAGATTGGGATTGATGAAAAACAACAAAAATAGAACGATTTTATGTATTAAGAATGTTCGGAGATTTATGTTACTAAATTCATGCGTACCTACACGCCAGAATTTGAAGTCAATTAAACCAACTTTAATGTTTGGATCTTATGGCTTCATCAACCCCTAGCTTTCCTTATTGATTTTTTTAAAAAGTCAATAAATCTTTCCAAACTAAATTTTAAATCAAACCACTCCCAGTTAAGTAGACCTAGGGATAAATCTGTCTATCCTTGACTTTCCTTGACTCTTTTAGACAACACTTATCTGCCAGTCAAGCCCCTTAAAATGAGGCTCCACATTTATTTCTATTATATACATGTAAAGTACAGAGAGCCCTCAAATATTACAAATTTGAAGCGGAACAGGTGGCCGTCCGCCTAAACACGCCCCTGAAGTACGAACTAACATGAAATTCCTTTAATTTTTGAACAGATGGATGATTTTCAAAATTTCAAAAAACATATTACATATATTTCTGTCATGCATTTGGGTATTTATGAAATGATGGCACCAATTTTTGTATACATAATTACACACAATAAGACATTTCAGGTTTGATCTTGAAACCAAAAGCACTGTTGGTTTGAAGGTCTTTATCTAATTCTAAAACTCAGTTTGAAAAAAAATGACATTGATCTGAATATTTTGTTCATTACATCATTCTAAAAAGGTTTATAGATATTAACGTTGGTTTTGAAATTATGTATACACCTAAATCCAATAGAGGTCTTAAGACCAAATTTCAAATCACCTAATATAATTCTATATCAATGCATATTTAATCATAATGTCTGGAATTGTCAATGTTTGAATGTTAAATTTGTTTTAATTTTTTGCTACTTTACTTCTCCTATATCTGTAAGTACGTAAATATAAGCATATAGGAAAATGCATTGAGTAACGCTTTTAAGAGTAGAAACCACTAACGTTATAAGTCATAACTTTTCAACTTAGGAGTTGCCCTACGTTCGGTATAGCCCGTTTTTAAGACCATTGGTGGCGTGTAGACGAATTTTAGTGACCTGGAGAATGTGACCTTTAAAATTATCATTGTAGCTTTTTCCAAGCATTTGTGTGACCTTCAGAATGGTTGTACAAAAATACTAATAACTACCTCATTTTAGGTGACATAGAAGTATCAAAACACTACATAATTATGTTTCTGTACATTTGTCTTTTCTTTTAAAATAATTTAGCAGTATTTTTAATAAAATGATTTTTATATTTATCTTTAACTAATAGTGGCCTTCATAATAATTTTATTTTGAACTTTGACCTGTATCATCAAAAATGTTGCAGAAAGCTGAGTTAACTCTTTGAGTTTGTATATATTAACATAAAATATGTATGTTACAAAATCTTCAAACCCCTTCGCTCCCGAACTAACAAAATTTCTCATTAACGTGGAGTAAAACGGATAAATCATAAAAATAAAATTGGTATAACTTTAACTTTTAAATGTGTTATAAAAGTTTCCAAAATCCAAGGGGCATTTCATAATTTTCTATTTGTCCAGCTTTGTTGCAATATATTCCTCGCTCAGCCTGGACAGATGGGACCAACATATCTGAGGCACAACGGATAGTAGACCTGGCACGCCAACAAGCACCCATGGAATCAGGAAATGTGACCCAACATGTTTATTCTTTCCGGGACTCAAAGCAACGCAAACTAGATGTCAATACGATCTACATGTTCGAGAATGAGATTGCTACTTTCACTTTGGTTGTGAGGGCCAGTGGCTACCCAACTCGATTCTTCAAACAATTTGTTAATATATTGAGCGGTGACCCTCCCAAAGTAGCTTTACAGTAAGTTTAAATTTAAATTCAAGCAGGCTGTTTATCTCTAGAAGTAACACAGATAGAAGTGCTGGTTATACCAAATGCTATACAACGGTTTGATGGACACAAAAAATCGACTGTTGGCAAGCACCTGTTGGATCATGATCTCCCATAACATTGGTATTTGTATCTGTTTTTGTTAGCAAGCACAGTGTGCCTAAAATAAATGTTAGTGTTATGAAAGGACCCGGCTGAGATTTTTGTGCCGCATGTTACAGTTGTCCAAAAGTATAATTACTAAACGATATAGAACTTCAAAAAATCTTGGGACAGCTTATATATAAATATGGCCAAAAATCAAATTCGACGCCATTTTGAATAACAACTATTTAGGAGTAGATTATTGTACCATAGAAATCTAAATGTAAATGTAACAGGCATATATAGACATGGGCTGACAGTTACTACTGCACCTTATTGATTAAGAGTACATATCACTAGTTTTATGTGGATAACCCGATCGATAATTGAGAATAAAACTATGTAAATGCAATGAACTAGATAGTGCGCTGTGAATACAACATTTCTATACGCATCGATTTCTGGAAATTAATATTTTAATTACTACATATTCTCTATGCTTATAGACCACTGTAAACGCATGGCTCAAAATCTCAACCGGGTTCTTCCTTGTTTTCCACAATTTTCAAAACGGCGTCCATTTTGAATGTTGTCCATCGAAATAAAAGCTGTCCCAAGAATAGTTTAGTTTCTATATGTTTTGTATAATTGTGGATAACTCCAACATGCGGTGCAAAATATCTTATTTTCTACAAATGATAAGGGCCATATTGTTTTGACCATAGATATAAAAGCTGTCCAACAAATATTTTAATTTCTATATAATATACTGAAACAAACGCAACAAAAATCTCAGTTGCGTCCTTTCATGACACTAAAAGTGATTGAATCTGACCCCATCATTGTAACTTGCAGATGTAAACAAATTACGCCAATAGACGCCATTTTATTGAGATACTTAACCCCAAAATATATTTTTCAGCTGTGTCTCCAATTGCATCACCAACCAAGGCCATACAAATTCCTCAGTTTCATTGATATTTGTTAATCCACTTCAAGAATTCAAATTCAGTGCACAGATCGACAATCACATTTTTGGTGAAGTCTACCATAATGAGTAAATGTTATTTTATCAATATTTATTATTTTTAGGTACATACTAAATAGCTAAAGTGAATTTAAAAAAAATAATTTTTCTTATAGAATATTTGCATTTCAATATTTGAAAAAAGTGTTTTCTATGTTATGTAATTTGTATGATACAAAGTTGAAATATATTCGTAAAAAAGAACAATCGTGCAAATAATTATTAAAATCGTTGATAACGATTATTTTATAGTTACTATTTGTGTGATTAATAACTAAGATGCGTTTTTCAATTAAATCTAAATTTAGGCTACTACATGCTTCATCATGTTATCGTAACTTTTTATTCCAACAATTTCTCCATTGTACGAGTTGTCAGTAAATAATGCATGATCAATAATCCATGAAAAGCACATAGGTATGTACATGTGTAGGAATATATGTAAAATTATTATATCGATGCCTTTTTGTAGATGGTGTCAGAGTCTGGCAATTGTTGAATCTCCAGAACATTTTGACAGCTTGAAACTTCAAACTTTTATTAACCAAAGTATTTGCGATAGGGACTGGGATCGCATGACAAGTACAGGTAAACTTTCAGAATATATTCTGGTTTTCCAGATTCCAGTCTATTTTCAAAACTTCTCAGTAATAATTATACTGTGTCTGTTCATTCAAAGACTATAAGTACTGCGCATCTATGTACCTCCCAGATCTTACCATATTGTGTATCACCGTCCAAAGCTCTCCATAATTATTCTTTCCAGAACCCTCCATATTGTGGATCACCTTTCCAGAACTCTGCATTTTGTGGATCTCCTTTCCATAAATCTCCATATTGTGGATTTCCTTTCCAGAACTCTGCATTTTGTGGATCTCCTTTCCATAAATCTCCATTGTGGATTTCCTTTCCAAACTGTGGATCTCCTTTCCTTGGCTCTCCATTACCACTGTTCTCTACAGCTGATCATGTGGTTCAAAAATTTATTATATTTCTTCTTCTAAGGTAAAACTGAAGCTGGTCTATCATTCGACAAGTTCCCGATATTCAACTATGAAAGTTACGTCGAGTATTATTATATTTTACATTGCAAGACTTGGCGAAGAAGTACTCCAAATGTTACTGGTAGGATTCCAATTTTTTTGTATTTCAATCTTATATAATTATCAAATTTATTTGTTAATAATCTTACGGTATTTTGATATATTTCTGATAATATGCAATAGCTTTCGAGAATTTATGATGTGATAATATTTCTCTTCCTAGGCACATCGTTCGTCCTCTTCACATTGAATAGAGCGCCAGACATCAGTGCTTTGTCCATCACCTCAAACATCCTCACTGGTATTGCTCTGCAGACCAAATTCTCTGTCCAATGCACGGGGGCCAGCGATGTTCACCAACCTCTTGCTTACACCTTTGGATACACCGATCAAGCACGTGGAAATCATCTTTACCGTCCAAGTGACTGTGTGTGGTTTCATCATGGTATGTTTATGTTTAAATAATTGCTTATAAATAATGAACTTTTTTTATAGAATGTCAAGAACTGTTGGTTTTATATTCAATGTTAACAGAAGTATGCCTATAATTTCCCTTGTATATCGATTGATTCCCTTCACGAAAATATATACGCTTACTTACTTACTTACTTACTTTCTACATATCCCTCTAATCGCTAATTTAAAACCCTTTTATTAACAAAACTATAGGCCCTCCATCAGAAGTGTTAATCTGTTTTATCTGAGAAATTAATTTTTATTTATTTTTTGGTTCTGACAACATTTGTATTGCGAAATATTTCGATGTAGACAATTTTAGGGTTCGACCGCCGACAGGTCTGTGACGGCCCTCTGAAAACAATAAGGTTAGGAAAAATGACAAATACTCTGAAGCGAATTATTGACTAATAGTTCGTCTATATACTACAGCGACATAATATAACACGGGACTGTCAGCTATAAATTTTGTTTGGCCTAGTCTTTAGAGGCAACTTTTTTATATCAGTGCTGTGAAACATGGAAGATACCTTGGAAGACATTCTTTAATTGCGCCAGCTGTACCGAAATGATTCAAGCATTTGGAATATGAGTCTGTCGCAAAGATTGATGTCTGGAGAGTTAGATCATCATAATCAGTGCCGTCTCCTGTAGAGGTTGGCTGCCATTATCCGCCACCTTTGTCTGCTTTGCGCCAGTCTCACTGCTTGAAGATAAGTTAGACCTGTACTTTCTTTGATATCGTCTATCCACCCTCTCTTTCGATTTCCTTCTACACTTCCTTCTAGTAATTGTCGTTGATGTCCTTCAGCTCTGATCAGGTGTCCGA
>JAUYWI010083876.1:0-12916 GCA_034780595.1 Parotoplana pacifica
CAGTCCCATTTTCCTCCCCTCCCCTTTTACTGCGCCTCCCTCCCGTCTTTTTTGCTACCACAACTCCCCTTGTTCCTTCTTTCTCTATTTCCTCACCTCTCTTTTTCCATTCTTGCTACCCCTCCCCTCCCTTCTTTTTTGCTACCCCTGCCCATTTTCTTTCTTTATTCCTTTCTTTCTCCCCCTCCCTCTTTTTTAATTTGGGGGGGACATGTCCGTCCCCTTGTCCCCCCTTGCTCAGGTATGCTCATAAGTAACCTTACACTTATCACAATGAGGAATTCAATTATATATTATATTATTACAATCCATCTGAAATTATAATAATTACAGTATTACATTAAATGTTCAAAGTGTTTACCTTCTTCACTAATACATTTCTAGCATCTGTCCTTTGTCATATGGCAAATGTCTTGAAAGTGCTGCTTGTTCCTATCGATTTCCTGGATTTTTTCTCTGATGTACTGTTTTACTGTCTGCAATGAATCAGTATTTCTAGAAAACAGATTCTTTTCAAAGCAAAATCGCAGGGTGTTAAATCAAGGGAACATGCTGGCCAAACAGTTGTTTCTCTGTGGCCTATCCAACTTGTAAACGTTTCATCCAGGAAGGTTACTTATTGATAATGCTGTCTTTAAAATACAAACTTTCATTTATACAATTACATTGTATATGAATATTTCTATATGAATTTATTATGTACAAATTTGTCTATTTTACAAAATTTTTTACTGTGAACCCAGTGATATACATACATACAGAATGAACCAACCACTTACGTTCACTAATCTTTATATAAGTTAACTGGTAAAATACAGAGCATTTATTGCCAAACTTCATCTTAATTAGTTACTTCATACATAGGAGGTAGACATTTTAGTTATTGGCCTTTTAGCACTAGACCTTTTATTAGCATATTGGGAATATCTTTTTAATTGAGGGTTTCTTTGTGTTATTTATTTGGATGTTGATGGTGATGCCTAAATTTTTATATCTGTATTTGACATTTCTATGTTATTGGCATTGAATTTTTTTTGGTATGTAATTGTCATGTTTTATCTTCATTTATGCAGCTATTGTAGGTCTCTAATCCTAATAGAAGTAGAATTTCCTCCTACCATTGTGTCACTCACATTTTTCCTAAATAAATTACAATTATCAAGACTGCATAGTCTAACATTCACTGTTCAGGTTTGACCAAGGAGATTGAATATACTAACCTAGAGATATTTTGATGTTGAAATGTGTTGTTTTAGTTACTGAGCTAAAAATAGTTGATGGGCAAAAAACATTTCCCATTCATATATTGCTATAGTAAAATATCCAACTTATATCTTTGCAATAAAATGTGATAAATGAATTATTTTTCATAAGTTTTAGTTGACTTATTCTTAGCTTCTCATATTTTTAATTAAATTTTAAATCTATATTTTTAATATTACATCAAAATTATTTATTTGCCCACCAGGGACATTCTGTTGCCTAGGCAAATTAGGAATTCCTCAAATGTTCAATATTTGCCTTATCATTGGCTGATAAGAATTGGGTTAGAAAATTGTTGATTACAGTATTTCTAGGTTTACCTAATTCAATTTCCTTGGGCTTGACTAATTTAGACAGTATTGCTATACCTAAATCACATAATTTATTATTAGCAATTAATAGAAATATGAGGAATAATAAAGAGATTCATCAACTTTGCATAATTAGAATTTGCTTTGTCAGGAAATAAGAATTTTTATCAATTATGTAAAATTCGTTGGTTTTATTTTATATAGTTGATCATTGAATTGAAATAGATAGCACTCAACTAAGAAATGAATATTGTTTTCATAAAGGTGATGACTAATAGAAATCGTTGTTAAAAATTACTATAGAATATTTACACTGTATTATTAATTTAGCAAAGTTTTTATTTGGTTTATTATTGAAAAATAATGAATATTTTGAATTTTATTATAATCATCAAGAAGTTGATAAATCTTTTTAAAAATACATACTTAGTAATGACTTAGTAAAATCTACGAAAATTGAAACACCCTTTCAACATTCTACATACATATATAAATAGTGAATAATGCTGCACAAGGTATTGTTTCTTTGTCTTAAGAATGAATATTTTATGATTTTATGCGTGTATCAAAGCTTAGAATTTACACAATAGTATGTAGTATATATGTAGAATTAATAAATTATATATGTATAGAATTAATAAATTAGAATAACAAATTACATCACCTATCTAGATACAGTTTTCGGTATAAATGGAGGCTAGGCCTGTGTTACAACAAAGGCCAAAATGAAGATATTGCTTTACTTGCATCATGGAATATAGGTCATTTTGGGGTACCCTTTTTACAGATTTTTTTTGGCACATTTTGAAAATTCAATTTTAACTTTGAGACTGTATAGACCTAAAAACATTAGGTACCTACTTGGAAAAGGTAATTTGATATCCTACTTTGAGACATGTGTTTTGTCGGACACTGCTTGTGGCAAAACCAGAATTTTCATTTTTCCAAAATAACATATTTGGCAGGTAAATAATTAGGAATGATTCTTTTATATATTTTTTCTTTAGTTAGCTTTTTTAAATATTTGAAGAGACCCCCAAAATAACGTTTATTTTAATCCTGATGCCAAATTGTTCAAACTAGGATAGATTAAACCGTGGCAAAGACATACTTGACCTAAATTAGAACATTAAATATGCTTCTTAATCTATGGAAACTCATTTTGATGTACAGTAAAAGTTTGTCAAGATTGGGCTTTTAGTTTGGTTAATTTTTAAATAAACAAATATAATTCCATCTGAAAATCAGTATTTTCTGCGTGTAAATTAGATCAATGTATATACATAGCTGATGGATTTTGGAAATTTAAAAGCTTTTTATTAAGCAATCCAATATTATTATTGTCTTCATATTATCATTTTCCAAATTTGTCTCAACTCATTTTCATAGATATATCAAGTATCCGACTGTTTTATATACTAGTAAGGCCTTGATAGTAGACATTACCTAAAAATAATGGAGACATTTGACCCAGGATTTATTTTACCGATTTTAGCAAAAATAAGTACTTAGGTATATTGGGTATTTATAAACATTTAAATAGCTTTTAAAACTAAATAATTAAAATAAATTTATTGTTATGTAATGATTAGGAATGGCGGTGCGTATACAAGCCGAAAGTAAGCATATATTGCAACAATGTTTTGATTAGGGCTGATTTTCTAAATCAAAGTAAATGAAAACAATTTATTGTAAAAAACACAAAACAAGAGAAAGTAAAATATAATGCTTTTAAAAAGAATGTATGAATTGGTACCTAATAAATTACTAAAGCGCAAAAAAAGAACGGAAACAAGATTCTGTATGTGTTTTGTATATTTGATATGGTTTAAAGTTAACTTAACAAATAGCTAGATCAACACATACATACATAAAAACTGAAAAATATAAGCATCAACTTCAGTGGGTATGTAGGTTTCATTGGTCAAACAAAATAGAATGAGAGAACCATGACTTCAACTTGAACTTAGTGTTATCCAATCTTTTTTGCGACTTGATCTTTCATTAGGTACCAATTTATAGTTTTTTTCTACTATGTAATATCATTAATTTGATTTTACATGTTTTCAATAGTACAACTGTCACAATTTAATTGATCTAATTGTACTAAAATTTGTTTTAAAGTGCAAGTGGATATTTTCCTGTGTTACCTGACTGCACTTATTATAAATTTTTGATTCAGTTTTTTTATTGTTTAAATTATGTACATCTTTAAATAAGGTGTTAAAAAGTCATGAAACACTTCAAAATGTCAATAGATATATTCTAACTCAATAATACCCATACCCATGATATCATTATCAAGCACAATTGATATCGGTGTATGATAAACACTGTATCACTTTCACTTGGGTGCTAGGGACATCAGACAACTAGAGAAGTAAAATTTGGCGTAGAAGAAGAACCTCTAGAAAAGCTGCTCATAATCGAAAATCGAATTCACATTCCATTTTTTTACAAATTTATTTTTTAAAGATTATGATGTAATCTACTGTATATTTTAGTGGGTAGCAACTTATGATCTGGACAAGCATGCTAAGAAGAATAAAATCAGTACAAATTAATGAAAGTCACAAAACACTATTTATGTCTTTCTATTACTATCAGATTTTTAGACAGGTGCTTAATGCAAGTCTACACTCTTACAAATACATATATTTAAAAACAACAAGAACCCAAATGTGAATACAGCATATTAGCAGTGTAAATTGACGGTTTGAACACCCTCTACGAGTTCTTAAGTTTTATTTTGTGCAAGTAAAAAATCGCTCAACAGAATAAGAATATTTCTTCACCCATTTAGAATTCTTCTCAATCCGTTTTAGAACCAATTCTGGGATTGATGAATCAGCATGTTTCTTATAGAGATCTGAAACTTCCTCAAGTTGATGCTTAGTTTTAAAGTAATAGGAAACACGTGGTACAAGTCTTTTAATATGTTTTTTACAGAACTCCCCATCACTTGAACATGCGGTTTTAAACCAATTCCACACAAGTTTCCTAGAACTCTGTACAAGGAAGTTAAACTTTGTTGTGATAGAGGAAAATGCATCTCTGACTTTTAACATATTCAACAATGTTCTCCAATTTTGAGCATTTTCCGTACCCATCAGTCCATATAACAAACAACTGTCGTTTGTTTCCAGATATGATGTCATCAGTCTCTCCCAGCTGGTAGAAATGTCATTTAATTTCAGTCCATAGTGATAAATGTACTTTTTATAGAGCTTATTAGTGTCCAGATGTGTTGCATTATTGTTTCGCCAATTGATAAAATGTTTGGAAACAAACCGGGAACATTCTGTATTTCTGAAATAGCATGGAATGAGAAATTTGTGACCATTCCACTTTCTTGGAAAATTGTCGCTTTGATTCCAACTTAAAAATAGAGTGGTGGTCGCATTGGTCATGAAGCGACGTAAGCAAGCATTATCTATTACCAAATAATCCATTTTTACTACACGAAATCCCAGTAATTGCCAGACAAAAGTATTGCTGTCATTGGATATGTAGTTTATCAATTGAAGACTAGTTTGGTAGTCCGAGTAATTTAATTCACTCAGTTGAAGGGCATCATCGATTAAGATTGTCCGTTGTAAACCAGTGAAAGTAGAGAAGTTTGTCTCCAGTTGCGTTGCCAAGCGATTCACTAGATTTGCATCATATCGAACTCGATAGTAGCCATAAGAGTCCCAGTTGAAAACAATGGCGTTGTCTGACGTTTTGAATTGCGGATCAAGATGGAATGTGACCCGTTCCGTCGTAGAATTGATTGTTTTTATTGCACTAGGTTCGGCGGTGTGTGTGTCATTTAGAATTAAAAATTGCACCGGAATGTACCATTTGTTGTTTGGAAATTTTGAGTCCTGTGTTACCACTAAGGTATTATCTCGCTCGATGTACCTTACAAAAATTATCGGGTAACCCTTTTGATACAGCCATGGCGTCATCATGGCCGTGATATTTATAGAATTTGTTTGTCTGTTTAAAATACTTAGAAGATCTTTGGTGACTGTGGATGAGTATTGATATTTTTTCAGGTAAATTTGAAGACCCCTCATAAAATTGTCGTTGCCCATTTGATGACTCAACCAAAAGAGAAGCTGCGCCCCTTTCTTGTAGACGAATTTGTTGAACATTGGCTTCATCTGTTTGTTTTGTGTCACCGGTTGAATGATTGGCTTAGAAGAGTTGAGTTCCTTTATCATTAATCGGCGATTATATTGGAGAAGATGGCCGAATATGTCCCATTGTTGGTCAAATTTTATTTGGCAAATGGCGGCAAAATAGGTAGCAAAGGCTTCATTGAGCCAGATATCATTCCACCACTTCATGGTGACAATGTTTCCAAACCAGGTATGAGCCAGCTCGTGGGCCACAACGCGGTCTACCTCATATTTGACATATTCAGTGTCATTTTTGTGGTTGAATAATAGTTTTGATTCGCGGTACATAATCAAGCCCCAATTCTCCATGGCTCCCGATTTAAATTGCGGAATGGAGATCATATCGACCTTGTTGAGTGGCGATGTGAAGTTCAACAAATCGTCCATGTAGTTACGGAACTGGTGTCCTAGCTCAGCAGAGTTTTTTGCGTCCGTAATTCGATAACTAGGTGCGTAGTAGCGCATTAGGCGGTTCCGGCTATCGGTTGTATTTATCTGTGAATAGCCAGACACAACTACCCAGGCCGCTAAATAGGTACTCATGGGCACTGGTGTTTGTGGAAACTCTGTGATGACAAATTCATGTTCATTTGGATGTTGTCGCGTTTGCTTTTCCATCGTATTGAATAGCGCCAGGTGACTTGGTCTGTGGGTGATGTTCATTGAGAAATACGACTTGAAGGACGGCTCATCGAAGCAGGGGAAGGTTTTTCGAGCGTAGTTGGGCTCAAATTTCGTGGAGGCCAGGAAGTGTGTTGCATTTGTGTCTTTATCTGTGAAGTTGCTTTTGTAGAATCCTCGTAAATTGTGATTAAGATGACCAGAAAATTGGAGAGCTAAAGTGATGCTTGAGTTCTCTGGGATGGTGTCCACTGTCTCAATAACAAAGTAGTCATTCAGTTTATAAAAAAATGTTCGAGCAATTGTAATTTGCGAATTATCTGTATTGTTTCTGATGTCACTTTTGGGGATCTTTACTGCAACACTGTGCAGTATGATGTGCTTGGTGGCTATGCCAACATTGATTCGAATAGTTTCGTTTGCCGTGAAACTGGACTCGTTGTCCGTGTACAGCTTTGGGAACATGTGCAGGTCATAGTGAGTTGGACGGATGCCAGGATGCAGTCGAAACGATGTCCATGGCTCTTTTGCAGCTGGCCATAGAAATATGCCAAGCAGTACCACAATTAGGAACATAATCAGAAGTGCAGCGATTAGGGAAATAGTGCAGGCGATCCTTCTCTTGTTCGAATATGGCACTGTGTTCCGCCCGATCCGTACTCCTGATATCCACTTAGCCATGGTCAATTCTTTCTGACTGGTATTGTGTGCTGCTCCAACAATTCTAATTTTCTGATCACCAGAATAGTGAGATTATTTATATTCTAGAGAGCTGTGTTGTCGACTATCCAATTTCAGAAACTCTGATGTGTGAAAAAATTGGATTCTACATACATATTTATGTGGTAAGCTTAGATTTGTGTGTAGTTGATATATCATGTGAAGTGTACCTAACTGGTAGCTAATGTCAAGCTGATTATATAAAGAACTTCGAAACATCAATGTATAATATCAAAATTAGATTGAATAGTATCCTTTGATTAAACACACTACATTTTTTTTATATATATTGTGAGATGTCGATTCCACTATGTACGTTCATAAAGTGATAATAATAGAAACAGTAGATTTTCAAGACAATTGAAAATAAATAAATCTGTCAGGTATTTGGACAGTATCCATTGTTAAAAATGGGACAGTTTGGAAATCTGAGCACACTGTAATCTTCTATAATTTTTGTGTGCAATACACATAACTAGTTTTTCGTAACTCTCTCAAGTACACTTTGTTACATCGCCTCACCCCCCCCCCGCCCCCATTTGATGGACGAAAATTGTGGCTTGAGTCTCAATGTCACAGACAAACATGATCACTTGGTATAATTAATCATTCCGGAGCAGGGCACTACTAACCTACATAGACAAATGATGATTATCGTGCCCAAAATAGAATGTATACAAACGTATTTAGGGTACCTAGCAATGATTCCTGTAGTAAAATATCCAACTATTTTACACGAAATATATTCCTAGTAAAATCTATTCATTGATTTTCTTTAATATTAACAAAGCACTTTCTCTGGGCTTGCCAAATTTTTATTATAAAATTTGAAACCTTAATATTTGTTGCTCTGCTGATAAAATGATCGAAACTGTGTTCGTGTGGCACTTGAAAAAATAACGTAGAAATTTCATGTAATGCTAGTAAGAACACAACCCTATACAACTTAACGCCTTATCAGTAAACTCACATAATTCTACACAATCTGAGGAATTCTATATATGTATATAATTTGAAGTTTTTTGGTCCACTCTATAAGCATATTTTCATTATAGATACTAATTAGAATATTTAAAGAAATAACTCAAAGATTTAGTGTGGTTTAAAAATGTGCGCAAATTGTAGGGTCGATATTCTAGGAAAACATCTAAAGAATGCATTTGGATATAAAAAATGTAAGTACATATGTTTAAATGCTATTGCACTGCCTACTAATAACTGTAAAATCATCTATACGAGTTACAAAACGATGCTGATATAAAAAGCTTTGTTCGTCTTTGTGAATAACATGTTATTTCTCTCTGTTACCACCTACTTTTAAGAATAGGTCTATACATAGGAAAGGACAATTTTTTTATTTTATTGTTTTATTATTTATTGTTTTATTATTTATTGTATTGAAGCGTAATCAGCACTATCAATAAAAACATACCTACTAAATCTATGCATAAACCTACGTATCTTCATAGACATCCATAATTAATTTCATTATCTGCTTAACTAGATAAGTGAACGAGAATTAACTTAATTTACTATATTTTTTTGTAGCCACCAGATTCTGAATGGGATTTCTATTGTTCCTTCTGCATTGCCTGTGTCTATTATTCTCCACATGTCATGCCAACAGCTTGCCTAACACCAAATGTCGTGATTAAAATGTGACAACTCCCATCTATCTGCACCAACACTATTATTTTTACTATTGTGCCTCATCATTATCAGCCTGTGTTACCTTGGCAACAGTTGAAAATTGTATTATTGGATGCGTTAGCATTTAAAAAAAGAAACAAGTGACAAATAAATATTATGATTATTTTCTTTGATCGACGCACGTATTGTACTTGAGCAAATCGATCGATTTCAACCAAGAAAACAGGAAAAAGCAATGGCAGACGTGGTTGTGGATCCCGACACAGAGGTGCCGCCACTGCCCCCGCGGTATCGATTTCGGGATCTTATCTGGGGCGAGCTTCATGGAGGCGATGACGATTCAGATAGGTAAGTGATAGTTTGGTTAGTTTGACGAAGAAATTTGTCAGAATATAGCTAAGTTTAATATAAAATAAAATGGACAAAAGATCAAAAATATAATGTTAATTAGATATTTCGCCAAAGGCTTTATCAATATAATTTAAACTATATTGATAAAGCCTTTGGCGAAATATCTAATTAACATTAGATTTTTGATCTTTTGTCCATTTTATATTATATTATCCCAGATCATGGTGACTAACATTAAATCTATGTCTATTATGGTTATTCTATATTTTCAAATGAACATCTGAAATGAAATAGGACAAACCAAAATTTATTTTAAAAGTGAAATTGTGTAATCGAATCATTCTAGACGGTAGACAAGATTACCTCGTATCTCATTTTTATTTACATTTCTTTATCGATTCTATGTTTGCAAGTCTGATTCATCGTTTACCGTCCACTGAAGAAATCTCATATCTCCCACTTAATTATTTGTAGACATTTGTACTGGACCAGAACTACCAATCAAAAGACAACAATTGAAAAGGCCGGTCTTGATGGCTCAAATCGACGGCTGGTTTTGAAGGACGTCAGCAATGCTGTCTATAAGCTCTCGTTGGATTCGATATCCAATCGCCTCTTCTGGATTGATCTGCATCGGGGGAATATCACCTGGTTTGACTTAAATGGAAGAAATAGAAATTTTGTTTCTTATTCTGGTTAGTATTCTAAATATTGCTGCTTTTAGCTTGACCGTAATCTAGCAACACTGAATAGTGATCGGTCCTTGTTCGAATGCAATTACACAATATGGAATGAGAGGTGCATGTAATATAATGAGATTTAACAGAAGGAACTGATAATTTCTATGAACCTTTTATTATAGCCATGTCTGTGGCAAAATGAAATGTGTACTTTATGTACAATTTTTTTATGTGAATAGCTTTGATTTGTTGTACATTTTGAGTGTTTTTTATTTTATTTTGTTTGTAGGCACACATAACTTCCACCCCAAAGACTTGTCTGTATTTGGTGAAGATGTGTACTTGACCGGGGGTGATTCTGTCTATCATTTGTCACTCAGGACCAAGAAAGTGAAGCCATTGATAAAGCTGAACAAGCAGACAGCCGCTGTTCAAGTTGTGGCGGCCGCAAAACAACCAATCCGTTGGAACCGTGGTCAGTTTGATTTATATTTCGTGTGTATACTTTGATAGAGGATTCTAAGATTGCACCATAGATATTGCAAGAATCGATCGATTGAGTGAAATAAATAGACGGAGTTGTACACATCTTGATCTTTAGCTGTCATCAGGTTACTAGCTAGCTAGTGAAACCAATCTATAACTTTCCTTTTCGACAACTATCGATGTTCTGTCTTCCATAACTTTTAAACACTTTGATTTTGTTATAGTTTAAATTTCTTTTAAATTACAGATCTTTCTAGAGTCCTGTAAGATTGACAAATTAATGCTAAGTAGGTGCTTTCTGAACTGAACATTGAACTTAAGTACATTGTGACATTTACTGCATGGCAGAATCAAGCAAAATTATCGCCTGGTTATTTTAGTTGAAGAAATGGTAGTGCTACAAGAGCGTATGCCTTTACTTTTAATAGGCACATTTTTCCTTACATTATCTTCTTTTATGGATAGTTAGCATTAATTCTTTTTTAACAAAAAATAATTAGCAAAGAATTTTTTTCAGTACCATCCATCATGTTTTTTTTCATGTACTAAAATTCTATCAATATTTTTGTAACTTGAGTTGCTTGGGTGTTCTTAAATGTCTAGCTGCAACAACCAAGCATACAAAACCATACTAAAATAAACACAGCATAAAATTACATTATACTATAAAGAGATGAAGTTATTAAATGTGTAGAATGAAATCTGTCAAGCCTTCGACAGTGTTAACATCATAGCAATGAATATAATCCAACTAAAAGAAATGTAAAAAATTATGGCTTCAACATAAAAACAGCATCTTTTCAAGATCAAATCAAAAATACGTAATCATGTGCATCTTGTTCTACACCCAAGCTGAAGCATGATGAGATGGTCAGTCAAGCTTGGTGATTGAAAGTGCTATTTAGTTTATTCGGAAATCTAAATCCATGAAACAATCCGGTCAGAAATGAAAAATGTAAAGTTGTTAAAAATGCAAAACACTAACAAGAAATGTGGTGGGGGACTTAGGACCCTCAGCGGGGAGTTTTAACCAGTTTTGTGTGTGCACAACCGTCACTCTTCCCATAATGTAGTTGTTATTCAAATTGTAAAAGGCTAAATAAGCGCTAGTTGAAGATTTAGGGGCAAATTCCCAAACGTGATATAGGCGCACTAATCTAGGCATTACTCTATGGCTGAGATGAAGTTTTAACTCTATGCCATTTTCTCTTGGTTATCTCAGTGTCTTTTTCCTGCATAATCTTAGCTTAATTAAGTGCCACGTATATTTGTATGTTACGTCATTGCTATAAACCTTCGATTATTTGACAGGCGTCGCCTACAACCCTTGCGCACTCAACAATGGCAACTGCTCCCACCTGTGCCTGCTCAAGCCCTCCAGGCCTTTCTACACCTGCGCCTGCCCAACTGGCATCGTGTTGCGCGCCGACGGCCGCACCTGCCCGCCGCACCCCCGACGCCTTCTTCTGGTCGGCCAGGCGTCCACCATCGCCTGGCTCTCGCTGGATACGGGGCGGCGCGACGAGAGCTTCGTCACGGTGGTGCGCGGCGGCCTGGACAATGCGGTGCGGTTGGACATTGACCCGGTGGAGAAGAAGGTCTACTGGGTGGACAACGAGCTGATGACGGTCAACCGAGTGGACCTCAGTGGGATGAGTGAGTTGGCAGCGGTTTGCTTGGCTTGGTTGGTTTGAGCTAACGTCATCGCGTTTTGTGTTTTCCAGATCAGCAGGTGCTGCACACCGTGATGAAAGGCAAGCCCGAGGGCATTGCCGTGGACTGGATTGCCCGAAATCTCTATTGGTCCCTGGCCGAAACGCGCCAGATCTGGGTCTCCCGGTTGGACGGCAGTTGGCCACGCCTGCTGGTCAGTGCCCCGCGGCCTACTGCCGGTGCCACTGGGGGGCGGGCCAGTTCGGGTAGGGAGGAGAGGGACTCGTCCAACGACGCCTATCCGATTGCCATCGATGCGGTTAATAGGCGCATATTCTGGAATCTGCCGCGGTATGGCAATGCCAGTGTGGAGTCGGCGTGGCTCGATGGAAGTCACGTGTGAGTGTTGCTACTACTCTGCTCAGATTTTTAGACTTAGTGAGGATTGTATACTCTGTCGTTATAGCTCGTCTTGAGTTGTTTTTTTACTCATGTATAGAGTTTCATTTGGTAGTTGTAAAAGTAATGACTTCCCGCATTTAATTTTTTATTTCTTAGGTATTGAATTAAATCTGTTTGTTTGTCTTATTGAATTTTGTTTACGGCCGCTTCCAACGCCATGTCTAAAAATATGTGGGACCAATGTGCCTGTTGACGTTGAAGGGCCCGCTGTACCTCCTCTTTGGCCGACATAACGCTGCTGTTGACTGGCAGCAGCTTTACGTCCGCCCTTCAACGTCAGCACATTCGTCTCACCTATTTTTAGATGTGGAAGTGGCCGGGGCTGTATATGAATTAATGAACTTCGATATTTTGTCTAATTACAATTTTACTACCTAGACAAGCAAAGTAAAAACCATAGAGTAATAAATAATTATTACTCTGTGGTAAAAACTATTTTTATAACTAAGGGCCTATATCTATGACTAATATAGGCTGGAGGAGAAATAACTAAGGAAGTGCGATTCGTAGACGATCAAGCAATGATAGCAGACTCAGAAGAAGGACTACAAAA
>JAUYWI010083887.1:0-12915 GCA_034780595.1 Parotoplana pacifica
ATTGTATTTGCAAAGAATGGTACAGTTTACGTTGCACTAAGCAGGCAATATTTCCATTTATTCTGGCTAACAGTGTAGTTCCAGATTTGACAGAACAATACAATAGCGCTGTTATTACAATACAATTCTTACAATTTTAATATGCTAATATTATTTACTAATAATTTGTCATATAAAAGAAATTTCATAATTAGTACAATACAACTTGCCATGTAATAGAAAATTCACAATTATTTATTACAATACAACTTGCTGTGTAATAGCCAGTTCCTTATGTCTATATTTTGGGTAATGCAGTGCTTCCAGAGCTGTGTGATTCTGCAATTAGGCACGATTTTCCCTTAAAAGAAGGCTTTCTGCATGATTTCTATACTGAAGTGAAAGAGAGTATTTTTTTTTAGAAATGCAACCTTTTGAAACACCAACCTTCAAAATTTCCTAAAACCTTGTACAAAATTAATAATCATTATTTATTTACAGTTCAAGGATATCTTATTTTAACTTTATGCAACATTGCTATGAAGTCTAAATCTTCAATGGTCAAGTTGCCAGCTTCAGAATATTCTTCTATAACATTGATTGGCTGAATATTTTAATTTAGTTAAAACCCTCAATAACCCTTATCTTAATAAATATCTGTTTGTCTTATGGTTCAATCAAAGTGTAATTTATAAAAAATATTTTTCTATAACAATTATTTATTTATTTTTGTAAGAAACTCTTAAAAAACCTGTAGGTAGGGTTTGCTGCTACAGCACATGTCATGTTAAATAACATTTTAAAAAGTGTAAAAAGTTGCATTTTCTATTTACATATTTAATTTGGAGCCTGCACAATTTCATCTTGCCTGTGCTAAAATTATGAAAATGAACTCTGGAAACATGTAATGAATTCTCTCAGGGGAATGCTTGGGTGGTTAGAGTAATGAATAGTCTGGTTGGTTTGTTTTATTACCCAATGAGAAATTTTGCAAAGGAATTTAGACTAATTTTGGATGTTATATGGTATAAAAATTGGAAAGGCTACCTAGCCCAGACATGAAAAAAAATTGGAGTCTATAAACAAGTGGAGCCAGTGGTAACAAAGATAAAAAAGAGAAACATCCTCAGTGCTACTGACTGTGAGCAGCAGTATGTAAGCAGCAGCAAGGATAGGTGTCCATTATACTTATTGCCTTGGTATCCCCAGAAAACTTAACATTTAATTTATGTAAAATATATGTGTCAATGGTCTCACCACATAAGGATTTACAATATGAGGCAAGACTCTTGCCATATTATAAGAATTTACACTATGTGTTGAGAGTCTTGCCACAAGGATTTTCACTATGTGGTGAGAGTAACTTTTACATTTATGATACACAGTACTTAGACACATGGTGAACATGTTTTTCTTGGATAAGTTATTTTAATGATAAGTTAGTGCAGTAAAATAACTTATTCTGAATGAGTTATTTTACTACATTAAAATAACTTATTCAAGACAAAAATAAACGGCTAAGGATTAAAAAAACACCATCTGCCATGTGGCTAACACCATACTTAGCCACACAGTGGATGTGTTGTTTTAAATAGACCATCTGCCATGTGGCTAAGTACAGCATTTATGATATATCAAAAATTGGTGCTATTTGTGTAAATATGAAATTTTAAAATATTTTCCCTTGAAAGAAACATAGCCTTAGTTTTAAACCTTTCTTTCAGAATTATTAAAACCATAACAAATTTTAGCAAATTTCAATAGCATTTTATTTACATAATAATAAAATTTCAATGTAATATTCTACCTACATTTGTTTTGACTGACAATTAGAAGTTTGTCACTCTTGCCATAGAGATAATTTTATTATATCAAGACTCTCACCACATAAGGATTTATCTGTAGTGTTGAAAGGTGCACTGAGGTCAAGTAACACCAGTAGAGAAATTTGTTGATTGTCCATGTTCAATAGTAAATCTGACATTAATTTGAGTAGAGCTGATTCAGTACTGTGGTTTGCCCTGTAAGCCAGCTGGTAACATGCTATAATTTATAATTATTGAGCACATTAAATAGAACCCAACTTATAACTTAATGCAGCTAGTAGATTTAATTACATATTGGGCTGGATTTTATTATTATGTATATAGTGACATCAATTTTGTTTTGAGACTATTTGAATTCAAATAATCCTTAATTTTAATTTGGTAGCTAACTAGATATGATGATTCTATTATTTAGACTTAAAATTGTTAAAGGTACATGAGATTAATTATCTTATGGTAACAAAATTTTAATACTGTGTTTAGGTAGTCTAAAAAATCAATAATTGTTTACAGAATGATTTGTAGTTAAATAATTTAATGATGATTATTCTTCATACAAAAAGAACTATATTCCTAGACAAAGTTTTATAACACAACTAATCTATTGGCCAATGATATTTAAATGTAAAGAAATTCAAATATACTTTCTAAGAAGTCATACCTACATCTATATATAGGAAAAAATTTCTGGCTCTATTGATGATGATGAAAGTTCAGGGCCTGGCAAGTGGCAATGGAGGAAGCAGAAGATGTTGTTAGGGTCCTTTGCAAGTTACCTGATGTTAGGGTCAGGAACTAGGATCTCTCAATGAGGTACAGTCCAAGCTGTGTAAGTACCTAACTGTAGTTTGTAGTTATCACAAAATTATTTGGTGTTAAATTAGAATCAATGGTAACTTTATTTCACAATCTTTATCTCAGTAACCAAAACTATACATTTTAGTTTCATAATAATTAAGATCTCTGTATAATGTGTTTAGCCAAATCAGTTATTAGGCAGGTTTAATTTTATGCATCCACTTTCTCTATCCTTCTCAGTTAGCTGCCTGGTCTTTCAATTCTCTATAGGTGTTTGGTTTGAATTCTTCTAACATCCCCTTTCTTGGTTTTCCTCTTCCATGTTTCTCTAGAAATTGACCTTCCAGAATTGCTTTGACCATTTCTTCTCCACATATTATATGTCCAATCCATTCTTCTTTCTTCTGATTATTGTTTCCAACATGCTTCATTTTTATTTGATTTGTTGGAGTACTTCTTGATTTGCCTTCATGTCTTTCCATGTTATCTGTTGCATTCTTTTCCAAATCTACATTCCTAGTGCTTCAATTTTCTTATTATCTTTTTTTGCAATGTCCAGGTTTCTGCTCCATATAGTGCTATACTCTATACAATTGTCTTCATGATTTTCTTCTTAGATTCTGGTCATAATGTTTTTGTTAGTAATTTTCCTCTTCTTATAAATGCCATTTTGACCATTGCAATCCTTGCACAGATTTCATTAAAATGCACCTTCCATTCAATAATATAATTTATATTTAAGCTGTCTACAAGTTTTTATAGTCTTCTTCAGAGTTTGCTATTATTGCTTGGTCATCTACAAATTGCACTTCTTTAGTTATTTCTCCACCTATTGTTATTCCATCTTGTATGTGGTTAATTAGTTCTATCACCATATGTTGTCTAAACTGACCAATTTATGCTTTATATAAATGCACAGCCCTAATGAATAGACAGCCAATTAGGTCAAACTTAAGATTTAAAAATAGAATTCTTCATAATCATTCAGTTGGTAGCCACTTTTCATAATTATTCTCAGAATGAATTGAAAGGAAGAAATGTACTTTAAAAAAGGTTTGGCAATAGGTTTGTCAAGAAATATATGATTAATGATAGAAATTTCAGAGGAGCACAATATACACAATATACACATGGTTAAAGTGATTGACACAGAGGAAAGTTCAAATTTGCAAAGATGACTCAAAGACCCAAAAAACAACAGTAAGAGCCAATCGACTCCTCCTAATATTAGCAACAATTAATCATTTATTAAGTGCTCAACAACTGGTCCACTATTGAAGGCAAAGAGTTTCAATTCATACAATTTATAGATGCCTTAAGGAAGCTGGCATAGGAAAACATAGGCAAGCTGTCTGTCCTTTTCTCAGCAGAAACAATACATAGAAACACTGTGGAATTTTCTTCAAGCAGATAATCTACCCCAGCACTTCATATTCAAAGTTGATAGTGCACCAGCTCAAAGGGCAGCAACAGTGGTTGATTTCGTGGATACTTCTGAAGTCTCTTGTCTCAATTGGCCATCTCAATCTCCTGACTATATGGTGTGAAGGATCAACAGTTGACCAGAACCTGCCCAGAATTTGAACCAGTTACAAGCTTTGATTCAGCATGAATGGGCTTCATTTCTAAAGAACCAAATCATTAGCCTCATTGACAGCCTTCCTTGCTGTCTTTGTGTAGTTATTGAAGCCAATGGTGGAAATATCAGATATTAGTGACACCTCCTTCAGAGAATGTGAAAATGGACCTTTTAAGGGCTATCTACTAAATGATTGATTAGAATTAAACAAAAAGTTTTCTAAACATCTTTGGCAATTAATGATTTTTTAACATTAAAATAAATTATTTCCATTCATTTTGAGACTCAATGTATTTTCACTAGGATTTGATTTTCCCAATAAAATACCTAAAGCAAATGCATAAATTTAATGAAATATTTAAAAGGATCATCTTTGATTATTCAGCCACAAATATATATTTTTAGCTAAATCAATATTTTGATTTGGTCACAAGCAGTGTCCAACATTTTACCATAGAAAGTTTGTATTATAGATATCAAAAGTCTCTTTCCAATGAGATATAAAATCATTTTTCTTGTTTTTGAGCTAAATGGTATCAAAGTTAAAACTATATTTTCATAGAATCTGATGAAGAAAAAAGAACATCCAAAATATTGCAGTATGGCTTAAGCCCCTCTTTTTAGAGAAATGTTTATCAAAAATATGCAATCTAGTTTTTGAGTTATGACCTTCCAAAGGCTAGTTTATGTCCTCTAACTTACCCAAATTTATACTAAAGTAACAACTTACTTTGCTACTGATATAAAATTAATTTTCTTCTTTTTTTACAGTATCAAACATAAATATAGAAATATCAAATGAATGAACAAAACAGTATGGAAAGTAAGTTTAGTTTCAAGGTTATTGTATGTACCTAACTATATATTAGGGTAGATGTATATAGTTCAGATTATTTATAATACATTTTTTATTTTTATAAATCATTAGAATTTGTTTAATTTATTTTCATACCAATTTTTATTTACAGGCAATTTAATTCAATATAAAAGTATTTTATCTTGTATGTGTAGTAGAGTATGGCATAATTTGAAGAATAGTTTTAAAAATGAAGTTTAGTGATTTTGTTTTTGAATCAGTGCCACTTGTATGGCTGTTATCCTACACCACATTTTATGACTTGTGTTTTCTGATGTGCCCCTAGATCCCAGAGTCAAGATTGCCAGTGGGTGGATCCAACCCTACACCCCATGAAAATATGTAGATGACCATAGTCACCCACATATAAAATTTGAATTTTTTGTTGTCTTGTGCTAGCCAATTTCATGCATATTTTGGGATAAGATGGTTACACCAAAGTGGAGATTCATGTGGACAGTATTTGCACAAATCAAATTGTGGTAATGAGAGTTAAAATGTTTAACACTTCATAGAAGATGTTTTTCTTCACCTACTGTCAATAAATTTCTTTTATAGATCAGTCATTTGATGTCCAAATTTTGCCCCGTAAAGTTTGCTGATTTTCTGGAATTCTGAAAAATATGCATTACTTTACCATATGAAAATTATAGCACTGAACAGTTTGAAGGGTTTTCTTTAAGTTGGACCTAATCTTAGCTTTCTGTGTGTGATTGTATGTAACCGACAGAGGGCTTTGAATGCATTTGCAGGAAATAGTCAAAAACAAAAGGTGCCACTAATGGAAAAATAATATTCATTGGACCATTCTATGGTCAAGTGATTTAACAATACTACTTGAAAGTAATATACCTATAAAATACATAACTATAGTAAGATTGACATAAATTATTATTCACAAAATATTATTTGATATAGAATATTGATTTTTTTAATTGCTCAACATTATCAGAAGTATAAATTTGAAGTAAATTGAAGGAGTTTTATGTATTAATATTTGTCTAGACAAATTTGGTGATTTTAATTTAATGTTTATATTTCAGTTTGGATTAGAAAAACCATACATTGAACTGAAAATTGTTTAAGTATTTCTGAAAGAATTATACATAAATCTTTGTTCTGAACTTTAAAAAATAGCATGCACATTTTATTTTAATGGGGGTTTAAAGCAATCACCTCCCTATTTACAGTGGTATACTAATTTCATTTGTAGAATTCTTTCTTTATATTTTACTTATAATTGTTAATTCAATAGGTTGTGTTCTTGTAGAAGCAACGTTTTTTTAAATAGATGTAATTATTTTCACCATGGTTGTAAATTAATATAATGTGAAAATGTGGTCTGAAAAAAAATTATATATTTTTAAAATATTTACTTTCCTCTAATTGGCTGTGTGCAATCAATGTTTGTTCTAGTTTGATGATAATCTAATTAAATCTCTGGCTGTTATAAACTACAATTTTTATCTAATGGACATTCTTCTTGTTATATGGACAAATCTGTTATTTTCCCATCCCCTAACTGTATACTTAGATTATCCTCTTTTAACAAGATTTACATTTCTTTCTCAACAATCTAGATATGTTATTCATAATAGATTTTCAAGTGCAAGTTTCCAGCTAAAGTTAATCCCATTTGTATTATATATCCAATTTTGTTAACATTTCTATTATCTCCAAGTTCCATTCCCAGTCCTTTCTGCATAATATGTAGAAAAAATCTAGTTTAGAGAATTACTTGTAACATTTGTAGTAGTGTGTACATAGGAGTGAGAAACATTATTTTATGAATGGGAACTTTTCTGTGCGATCTGATAGTCTTGTATTTGACCACATCTGTGCCTCTATTATATTTTATCATCAGATTATATGGACTCTCTTCAATATAATGTAGCAGATATTTTTTGTCATTCCCTATGTGCATCTATAAATTGTCATTGTTATTAATTTTTCCATCATTATCTGTGTGTACTTCTTCCATTTTTCTCTGAGTTTTTAACTTGTAATTATTGACACTTGAAAAAATGCTGAAATGTAGTACAACTAGTCATTTATTTTTGGCTTTTGGTCCACATTTTCGCATTATAGCTAAAAAAGTTTAAACTTACCTTGCAGTGTCTGAAGAAGGTAAACTTCTTGATCCATCTAGTGATGAGTCTATTGCCTCTCCTTCAAATGAGACTCTTTCAGCTTTGGAGGAATCATCTGATAGCCGATATCAACATTTGTCACATGATGTGAGTCACTAACTATTTTTACTGTAAGTACTTAGCTGAAAGAACAAATTAATTTAAGGCTAGTTTTTAAAAGTTAGAAAATTAAAAGATATAAAAAAGATTTTTTTGATTTGAACATAGGGCCAACACTTTTGAGATCATAGTTTATGTGATCTGATAAAAAAAAGCTGAAACCATAACTTTTGAATGTACTAGAACTAAACACTAAATGAGAAATTTGTTATAATTAATGGTACAGATATTATTTAGCTCCTTTCAATTAAATTGTTAGGCATCTTTGAATTTGATCAGTAGGTATAGTAAGGCCAATAATGTTTTATTTCTAACAATTATGATAGATTTTAGAATTATATCATTAATGTTTTAGAAACCAAAAATGAAATTAGTAATTACTAAATTTTGTATGGCCATTCTATTTATAAGTTATTTTTGTACTTTAACTATTACAAATTCAATGATATTATATCTCAGCAATTACAACTGTCATTTGTTTGCAAGATATCAATGTTTGTGATATCACCTAAAATGATATTTGCATCTATCATAAATGAGAGACCTTTAAAAATATGTTTAAATATAGCAGCACACAAAATATAGAGTTTTGACTGTTCCTTTTTCTCAGTATGTCCTTCATTAGCAGTAATGTTAACTCATTCTGTGTTTACATCCATTTGAACCTATAAACACGGCTAAAAGAGATGTGTGTATTTTTTCTAACCTGGAGTGGAAAGTTTTGTATATATATAGAAACAGGCTATTTGGTATGGTAAAAGCAAATCAATCTAGCTTCTTTCTAAAACAATTTATAGATTTTATAGTTGTCAACACATTTTTTAAATGAAACTATCATCTGAATTTTTTATCTTATTCTTTTTTGTTTGATATTTTGACGTGACCCAGCTGACAATATCAATGACTGCACAGTAGGCATGTCTGTGGAGGAGATCAGACTATTATCTCTTAGCACACGATGTTGTTGTTAGAATAAGACATCACAGCTAATTGTTGTACTTCCTAGATTGTTACCTAAGAATACTTTCCAACTCTGGATTATCAACTGATGTTACAAAAGTACAATAAAATAAACACAGCTATGTTAGAAAAAATAAATTATAATACAAAATTTAAATATTTATTAATTAGAATTTTTTTTTAAATAAATTTAACAACCCTTAGCCAAAGATATCTTTGCTTCATTTGTGATGTATCCCTTTAATTAAGTTCTTTTCATGATCACTACATGTGAATTGAACATTAAGTGTGTGTAGTTTATATAGCATAGTCAGAGAAGATATTTATTTTTTATCATATCCCACTGGCTAAATTTCATTTTAGAATTTCTAGTGGATAGCTAAATACAAAATACCCCAGCCTACCAAATTGACATCTTCTATTTGTGTGTGCTCTAACAGAAAATATTCCAGATTCAATTTCAAAAGTTTAGGGGTCTATAGGATCAGTCCAAATAGACTTAGAATCTTAAATCTAGGCCATTCTGTACTGCAAATTTTATAGGATAAAGGTAATGAAGTCACTGAAGACATTTATTTGTGTCAAGGAATTTATTCGTATTGATGTATATAACAAGTATTTGTCTATGTCAAGGAATTTAGTTGTATTGATGTAATTAACATTTATTTGTCTATGTCAAGGAATTTAGTTGTATTGATGTAACTATAGCAAGGAATTTATTTGTTTGATGTAACTAACAATTATTTGTATATGTCAAGGAATGTAGTTGTATTGATGTAATTAAAATTTATTTGTCTATGTCAAGGAATTTAATTGTATTGATGTAACTATAGCAAGGAATTTAGTTGTTTGATGTAATTAACAATTATTTGTATATGTCAAGGAATTTAATTGTATTGATGTAACTATAGCAAGGAATTTATTTGTTTGATGTAACTAACAATTATTTGTCTATGTTAAGGAATTTAGTTCTATTGATGTAACTATAGCAATGAATTTATTTGTCTATATCAAGGAATTTAGCTGTAACTAACCCAACTTATTTTTTTAATCAAGGAATTGCTACAATGTCTGACACATCGGGAATGCAGCTCTTATATTGAAGCATCAATTTCTCCAGAAGATAAGAAAAAGCCACAGTGAGTTTCGTATTCTTATGCCCCAATTTTTGGCTTCAGTTATTGATTATTGATTATTATAGATAATATGTAAAACATTGCAATTACAGAGTCGTTGTACAGGGAAGGTCATATACAAAAAGTTGTACAATTAATCTCATTTTAATTTGGTTGGTTTAAAATGAAAATAATAGGTTTTCCAAACCAAATATCGATATAGTTGACATAATTATTGATTCATCCATAGTGAAGAATCAATTGTTCTATCCCATCTATCTATAAAGTAAATTTGACATGAATCGACATAAAACTTTGACTCAGGAGTTAAGGAACTATATTCGCATCTTTGGTAATTCAGCAGACAATTTGATCAATAAAAACTAAATTATGTAACACTATTACATAATACGACTCTTTTATAGTGGACCTAACGGACTTACTATCGTCGGCATGTCACATGTACATCAAAGAATATTGTCTCATGATTGTTTTGCATCTTGTTGGGTGCCATTTAGGTTCTGGAATGCCAAATCATTTTATTGCTGCCACACTAAGCCAGAGATAACAGTGATCCAGTGAAGCATAAAAGCTAAGTCTAAACAGAACTAGTCAAGCGTAACATTTAGTCTAGTCACTAATCAATAATTGAGGTGTAAGGCTTCGAAGAATTTGGCTGTGTTATTTTGTATCTTTTTGGGGCATCAGACAAATCCTCTGGTCCGTCTCGAATTTGGGCATTTGGCAGAAGGAAGTAGACATATTATAAATTACCGATACAAAATATTTATTCCGCTGTCATTTTCTCTGATGATTGTTTTTTTAGGTGCTTTTATCTAAAAGAAACTCTGTATAATTGGTTTTTTAGGTGCTTTTATCTAAAAGAAACTCTGTATTAATTAACATGAGCTCTTGAGGTATGTCTGTTGTTAGCGTGCAAGCTTAGATTTATCAAAATTGGTAATGTTGTCCGCTCTGGGACGATTTAGAACGGGCCTGGCCCACTTAGTGTCGACAATTTTTTTGTGCACTGACGTGAAAAATATAACCGGGTTTTTGTTAACGGCGTAGGTAAAATAATTTTTATGTTAAGAGTAATAATAAAAAAACAGGAATACTTTGATAAAAATATACTACTTATTCATACTACTCGCAAGTGATAGCCCAGGACAGCTGTTTCGGCCTTGTTGGGCCTCATCAGCCAGGCATAATCATTTCCTGAGCAATATAAAATGTTCGTATATTTCATATCAAAGCATAAAAGAGAGGAAAATGTGCACAAGTTGCATAAAAAGAGTGAAAGTAGAAGATTTTCAGCAAAAACACATTGGAAAGCCTGTTTTTTATTAACGGGCACTCACGCTGTCAAGGCAGGTCCTGGCCAATTAACGTGTTAAGAGCAATAATAAAAAAACAGCTGTCTTAGGCAATCATTGGCGAGTAGTATTATACAAATAAGTATACTTTGTTTTTCATTATTACTCTGAACACAAAATAGACCCATTTATCAAACTTGCAGCACTGTTCTACACCCAGAAAAAAACAAATGTAAAGGTATTGAACACAAAAGTACTTTTATGATTGCCCCTTCCATTAGGTATTGCCTCCAATTGAACGGTAGTTTTTGCCACCAAAGAAATAGGAATTCAATGCACCCACTGAACATAATTCTCCATGTTAAATTTCACCCCAAACAAATATTTCGATGGTCGATTTGAGATACAGGGCGTCCATAAAGTAAGGCAAGTGAGAAAATAATGAAATAAAATACAAATACACCTAATATCCTTCTTCAGATACATAGGCACAACCTTACATTCACAAAAATCAACAATAAACATTAATTTAAAAATCTAGGGAATGCATTTTGAAAACACATCGTTTTTTTAATACACAGAAATCATTTTTAATTAATACCCATCAATAGAAATTGGTGAACAACGTGTTTCTTTTTTTAGTAGAGAATCACTTTAGAAGTGGCAGCCATGCTGCAGCTAAACAAACCCTAAATATAGAATGCTGATCACGTAATGTGAAAAGCAGAAAAGCGCAATGCTGATCTACAGCCTTGCCAAAATAATCTAAAGCCAAACGCTCCTCGTTCAAGGGTTCACAAAATTGTTCGCATTGCTTCTGACCACTCGCAAAAATAACTTTATTAGCTCCAATACGTTTTGTTATGTATAAAACGATACATGATAACTATTATCTATTATACAGAGTACAATGACGCATCAACAAAGTGATTTTTCTGAGAAGACTTAATTCATGAGGTACCACCAGTGATGATTGTAATGCTCATCTCTATGCTGGGTCTATTTTAGCAAACAGTGCAAGATACCCTCCCCCCCCTCTCTCTCTCTGCACAAGTTGCAAACATCCTGAAATACCTAACAAGTTAACTAGCTAACTAATGCATACATAGAGCTGCCATATAAACAAATATCTCATTGCTATTACTCAACAAAGCGCGCAATATTTCAATATGACTTTGGTGTAGACATTTAAAACGTTCTCAAATTAATTATAATTGATCAGATTGGTTGGCGAACTGCACGACAGTACATTGTACCTGCCAAATTAATGAACATTCACAGACCATCAAGTGGTAATGTATAAAATAGTTTTAATTTCATTTATAGACCGGCGGGCATAGATCAGCGTGGATCTCTGTTGCCTCCAGGGACCACTCAAAGTATGTTTCCTTTGCTGCAAAAATATCAGTACACTGTACATGTCCAAAATTAACATAAACATTTCCGGAAAGTTCCCAATTATTTGCTTAATCAAACAAAGTCAACCTTTCGATGCTACCCATAAGTTCAAACTTTCAGAATATGTTTTTGATATTTTTGACATCTGAAATCGAAATTGGTCACCCCTAGAGGCACAGGGAACCTTCAGTTCCTGCCCCCAACCTAAATGTGTGGGTCTGGGTCTTCCTTAATACACTGTTCGTTGGACTTCAAGGTCGCCTAGTCCATGAACTTCACCACTGTAGGGGTCGATCGGTATGGACAGAAATAACACAACGTACTTATCTTCAACCTCGATATCAAAACAAAATCGCCTCTCCAGAGAATCAGTGGGGCGACGGACACAGCGCCGAACACGAAACGTTTCTTCTGTGGGCTGCAAAATAAACACAATCATTTTAGACTTTGTTTAAAAGTAAATCCGTTTTTGTTGTTGTTTCAAATCATGCAGTTTCAAAGGCATAAAAGTATCTATTGGCGTCTTATTTCGGAATAATATTGAGGGCGGAAAGCAATCAGCTATTGTCCAGTCCCGTTTGAGGAACCTTATTGAGTATTCAACAGGCATGTACTTGCAACATTTCAAATAATATCCCATTAATTGGCCAGGACCTGCTTTGACAGGGTGAGTGCCCCCTAATAAGAAAACCGGCTTTCCAACATATTCTTCTGAACCTCTTCTATTTTCTCTCTCCTTACGCAACTATTGCAAATTTTCTTCTTTTATGCTTTGATATGAAATATACGAACATTTTATATTGCTGAGGCTGTGATTATGCCTGGCTGATGAGGCCCAA
>JAUYWI010083898.1:0-12914 GCA_034780595.1 Parotoplana pacifica
TGTCCCAAAAGTGACCGAACCGCAAACGTTGGATTGGACGTCGGGGACCAATCGAATGGCCTACTAGATCCACGGATCTGACACCACCTGATTTCTCTCTATGGGGAGTTCTAAAGAACGCAGTTTATGCTAAGAAGCCTAGGACAATTGATCAACTAAAACAAATTTTAGTTCTTGATATTTAATTTTCATTTAAGTTTGCGGTCTGGTTACTTTTTGGACACCATGTATTATGAATAGAAATAAGATTGTGTAATCGAATCAAAACCAGAGACATCCCGGAATTCTGTGAGATGACCTCACCCATCAGTCATTGTCAGCCAAAGTAAAATAATAACATTTAAATTAGCCACCTCTCAGAATAACAGCAGACATTTCGTAAATCGCACTGATTTAGCTATTCAAAATATTTCTGCTTAAAATACGACATAATAAGAATACTTTGGCATTTTATTGGAATGCAAAATAGAGCACTACATTCATTTGTTTGTTTGTTTTCATGTTGCAAAGTAAACGAAATGGTTGGTAGGTATGTATCCATATTCGTCAATATCAGCAACTTTGATTCTGTTAAAATTTCGATCAAAGGTGACCTTAATAAAATAAATAATTATGTAGGTCATAAAATTTAATATTGTTTACATTTTATTACTAGGTACACCCAACTGCACCGAAAATGAGTATGACCAAATATGTATGTCTCTAGAGGTAGCCAATAATATTTACATACATAGATAATGTGTTTATTAGAGAGGATTCTACAATAAATATACAACTTACATTTTGGGAGTTAAATCTAAAACATCTAACAATGAAACAAACAAAAAAATAGGGCGATTTAAATTGACATTCGAGCCATTTCCAAAACACACTGACAATATATTGAAACCTCAGTAGACATATAAAAAAATTATAAAATATTGCTCTTTTTTTCTTCTGGACCCAGAGGACCGACTACGCAATCACCAATCACAAACAACTTTGATTTCAAGATGTTATTAAGAGCCCTCTTTTCACATCTGACCCAACAAAGTGCGTGCATTTCACAAGCTACATACGGTTGCCACAGAGGGCCCCAAGCATTGACCAAATTTAGCTCGGTCCCTTGCTTGGGACGACCTGTTACCAAGAGAATCTGGACACCTATCATCAGGTCATCATTCCCGCTTCCCTATTCACCAAATATTTTTTGGGGAGTCATGACTGAGCGTCAAACCCGGATCTACCGACTTTGACGTGAGACGACATGCTTATCACTTGTAGCGTGCGACAAGTCTCCAATCTGTAAATCGATATGAGAGACACGACCACTTCGCCTACCAAAAAGAGAATTGTGATTTAAATGAAGTACAATTGAAATACAAATTGCGTCCTTGTACCAACTCCAGACAATATTTATATTACAATTTGTAAACTATAAAGCAAACTTAATAATTTGTTGTACCGGTATCTATTATGCAGTTAGAAGTTGTACTCTTATATCAGGTGAAGGTTATAAATATCATGCATTGTATGCAGATGAAGATCATCTTCAAGTAATTGACACAAAAAGGAGGTACTTCCCGTCATCTGAACAACTTCACTCTTTAGAACTTATCAGTCACAGTACCTACCAAGATACCATTTTATAATAATGAAATTATTTATATGTATGATATGTTGACTAATTTTTATTACTTAGTCATACACTAAATATAGGAAAAGGTAATCAGATAAGTAAGCTTTAGAAACAAAAATGTGTATTAGGAAATAAAAAAGCTATTTTTAAAGAACCCGTGTAAAAGAAAGGAACAACAAAGAAAAGAACGAAATTTTAATTAAAAACAATTGTAAATAGAATAGATCTACATAGATAATTTATTAAGCAAACTAAAGTTCACCAAATACACGCAATATCTAATTAAATCAGTTACCTAAATTAATAAAGAAACTCGAAATACTTAATGCCTCGTAAAATTATCCCCCCAAAAAGTCATACTTCCAACTTCCCATGGATGGATTGGCCTGAAATTTGGGACACTGATTACCAGGACAAATTAAAGGAAACGATTTTTTAGGGGGGGAAATCGATAATGAGACCGAGGTAGGGGCCAATGACATCATCTGATTGACTTCAAATTTGGTGTGTAGGTCCATCAAAATTTCTCATTTTTGGCAAAGAAATCGATATTTTTGGTCAAAATCAATAAATTGGCCTTTAAAATGCAAACAAAGCATCATACTTTGATCAAATTTGAGTTATAGAATATGCAAGATATTCGAAATAGTGTGTTACAAAATTGGATACTTCAGTTTTCTGGTTGCTAGTCTATGAGGGTCACCATATTAGTGTAGGTTTGTAAAAATTGTTTTTAAAGTGATATTTATCACAATTAAATGGATGTAAATGACTTAAATTGGTTTATTAATAGTTTCTAGATCAATTTTAAGGTATCATCTCACTGCGCCTTATCTCATTTCAGCTTACCTGGGTTGGGGTTACGCAATCGAATTAAGTGATAACAATGATAGAGGAAAGTGAGATGTACCCATTTTGGTGATTTTAAAATGAATCATTTTTAACAGAATGGTCTAGTCCCAATATCAGTGGACCTCAATTTCTTACTTTGATAAAGCTGACCTTTTTTTACCAGATGCAGAATGGGTGTACCAAATATAAAGGCATTCCAATGAATTATTTATAGTTTATTAGCAAAATTAAATTTTCCATTTTTTCTATCGAGTATGTAGAATTTTTAAATATTTTTTACATGAAACATTTCAGAACTTTTTTTTGGATCAATATTTCTTTATGATATTTAATAATAATATATACGAACAAATTTTTTTAAATGGAAGATAAATGAATAAAAATTGGTTTTAGCTCTGAGGTTGCACCCTATGGACAAAAATGAATATCTCTAAAACCCATTCTACATGTCAAATCTAAAGAAAATATTAATCAATACTATCAATATTTGACTTCAGAATTACAAATTGTTTTCAGGTGACCTTTGGGTCAATATTTATATTTGAAATGTTCTAAATGTCTTAGGCATCTAGTGAAACATACACCACCAGAATTTAAAAAAATTGTTCATACGACAGATTTTTTTAAATAAAAAAAATTGTTTTTTGGCTCTCAGGTTGCACCCTGGGCACAAAAATTATTTTTTAAATACCCGAAAAACTACTCAAAGTATGATGTATTTACAACATATAAACCAAATACAAATAGATGCAATTGACATTTGGCTTCAAGATTGATTGGTTTGCAAAAAATACATTTTGGCCAACATCATTTTTTTTCTTGGGCCGTCACGTGACCTTAGTGGCCCAGACCTCACTATAAATTGCACAAGAAAATTTGGTAGATTGATTCCAAATTTCATGGTAATCAGTTGAGTCGTTTTCGAGTAATCGTCAAAAAAACCTTAGGCGAGTAGTTTTACCCCTCCCCGAAGTCTACAAGACATCAATAAAATCGAATAAAGTGCATTGACAAACTACTAAAAAGAATTGTATCTATGACATTGTACGCCCACCTGTCAACCCCAGCCAATCAACCAACTTACCATCTTCATTGAGAAACACCTCATCAATGACAGACTCCCCAATCCTCTGTGAGGCAAGGTCCTGTTGACGATTGGGTGTCTTCATAGCTCCACTAGTCACAATATCCAGGGAAGGGATCCGGCCGTTTCTCAAACAATGTGACGTGTGGTTCTTAGTGACACCGCCGTTGCTAGTGGCTGCCTGATGTGACGCACCATGAAGACGAAGGGTCACGTGACCCGAGGTATGGCTAGAGCGATGGGGTAGGGAGTAGCAACCGGACTCAAAATCAGGATGCACAGCGCCGTTGCTCTTAGCGGAAACGACCACGGAAGAGTGACGATAGACGTTGTTGGCGTTGGTGCAGTGGTTGCTTCTCAGTTGGCTCTCCAGATCGCTTTGATCGCTGTAGACATACGACTCTCGGAAATGCTGGAGCTCTGTAAATGGAAATTTTTGGTCATTTCATAATATTGAACATCATTACAGATTTACATTACTTACCTAATATACCCAAATAATCAATAAACTGTATTCAAACCATATTAATCCCGTCTTTGGAAGTGACCTTCCAGAAATCATCGGTTACTTATTGGTAGATCACATTAAACTTATTTCCTTTTCTGATGCTTAACCTATTAATGCCGAGACGCAGAATTTCCTGCATGGGTATTTTTGACATATTATGATAAATAGTAGTTTTGAAATAAATGTTTGACAATGTAACCAAATGCCTTACAAATCATTTTATGTTGTTTAAATACTTCAGAGTGTCATGTGGTTTTTGGCACACTTTTTAAAAAATACGTGGTTTTGCTGTTTTTCAAAAAAAAATCCGGCATTGATGGACTAACAAACCAAAATAGCATAAAAGTCACTACTGTACTAAACTGATAATGAGTTTTGGTATTCATAATTTTATACTTTTGTTAAATTAGCATCGCTTTTGCTGGCATATTTTTATTTACAAATTATTAGTTTTCAGTTTGTGTATGGGAAATACTTCGTAAAATTGTCTCACGCTATCAACAATGTATGTACAGTAACGAAAACATAAAAATAGTATTACAAATGAAAATGACTCAGTGCTATTTGCTCTAAACACATTGGGTGAGGTCAAAGTTATGTCTTAAGAAATTTCTTAGTCTTAACTATTTTCTGAACCCATTTTAGATCAGCCGAGACTTCGACCTGAAGACTTTTTTTTACAAAATTTCTTAACAAATCGCTAAGTACATATTATGTACTTAGCGATTGGATAAGAAAATTTGTAAGAGTGGAGGATCGATGTAAATAAATTATCTAAATACGTACTGCTAAATCCGTTGGTTTTTATGGATCCATCCTATAGTATGTATCAGTGATCTCTCTGTTCCTGCCCTCTGTAAAACACTTTCATGTGTCTCGTGTGCAGTATGTGGCACCTGGAGCATACGCCTGAGAAATCACATTTCTGCCGCTTGCAAACGGCCGACATCTGATTTGGTCACTGTCCAGGTCTCACTTCCATAGGTCAGGATCGACGTAACGTAACAGTTTAGCAGACGTCGTTTGAGAGAGATAGGAGTATTACGATCTTGCAAGGTGTAATCCAACTTCCAGAACGTACTATGGTGATGAAAATTGGGTAAATATGATCACAATGTTATTAAAAGTTGTTAAACATTTAATCAAGAAAAGATCCAAAATTTTAGAGCTCAATGTTTAAAAATCAATGGCATCAAGTATAAAATAGGGGCGAAATTTTAGCGATGTCATCGGTATCGCTTGGTAATTGGATCCAGTTTAATGTGTTTTGTTGGTGGTGGGGTATGGATATCTAAATTTCTTAGCTACCTCAAATTTACCAACTAACAGAAATTTATTTCAAAGTACATAGTTTTGCTTAAAAGATGTTGAAATTAAAGTTGAATAAAATCTCAACACATCACTAGTGCATCAAGAAACTTATGGGAAAAATACGATACCTGCCTACATAGATAGCAAGCCAACTTTATATAATATCAATTTTAAGGTCTATTTTACATTAGATATATAACCCTAGTCACTTCTAAAGTACTGGGAGCAACGTCTGAGAATTTAATCCATGAAATCAATTCTAGATGGCTAAAAATATCGGTACATAATGGTTCTTTTTAAAAGACTTATTTATTATTATAAAATATGAAAGCTGAAAATTGAATCATGCATAATAAACTGTATCATATCAACAAGAATGCAAAGTCGCATAATTTGGTGGCTGGTGATGACGCCATTAGGTCCAAAACATAAATATTGTCTAGTTGCCTTCAGTAACACAAATCTATAAAAAAAATTGAAAATACGATTGATTATTGATTTTTTGGACCAAAACATCGATAATCAATCATATTTTTAAAATTATTTATGATACGAGTACAGCCTGTAGAAAGAGTGATATTAGTACTCTTAAAAGATTTATTATGACCTTCTTATTTTGTCATTCATTCAGTCAAAAAAGGTAAAAAATAACTTTCTGTTCACTTAGATGACATATTTTTGTTGCTAATTTTAAATTAAATTTCTTAAATTTGTTTTTGTGTTTAACTTAACAACTTTTATAAGCTAAAGAAATGAGAACCCATTATATTTGTACAATAGATAGTAGGCACAGTAGTAGATACTCTGTCAAAAGATACAGTGACAAATGTTTAATAGCGAACATCTATGTATGTACATATATTATATTGTGTTTGTTACGCTTTGACTGTTTGATTTTCGATCTCTGTTCGCAATGTCCATCTTATTAATATAATATTTGAGATCAAAGGTCATTTGTTCTCTCACAAAGAGTAGTTAACTAAACAGCAGATGGGTAGGTAGCTAATAATTAATTTACTGTACCTGGGCAGCTTATTTATTTCTAGCAAATATTGATTTATACGACGTATATTAATATTTTTGTTCTCAATTTACTCTTTAAATCTTTATAGACATAATATACGTCGCGGTACAAAGAAATTGACACAAGATGACGTGGTTGGATACCTATGTGGTCCCTGTGAATCTTGTGCTTTAAAATTTCTATATTATTACACGTCTAGGGAAGCGTAGGGGATCCCGATGGATTTTTGGTTAAAAGAGAAAAATTAAATATATAATTGGGATAATTAGTACGACATTATATTCATTATTTGTATTGTTTTAATTTTAGCAATCCTTCAACAAAGAATATTAATTGGCCACTTTATAACACCAAAAGCCGCCAGTACTTGCAACTACGTTCCAACAACTTCAGCGTAGGCAGCCACTTAAGAGAAAAATATTGTAACCTATGGAATGGTGAGTTGTCATTGACCCCTTGTTGATATAATAGATGGGGGATGGTAGCACCCGCTCCTAGCACTTAATTGGTTAGACTAAAATTTAAAAGAAATTCCCTAGTATGTGTTTTTTGGTGTTAAGGTTGCAGTGTAATTCTTAGTGTTTTTGGAAAAATGTTTTTTTTACAAAAAATAGAGGTCTTTGAACTAACACAATAATGAACGTGTTGGCCGCTTACCAAAAACTGTGAGGTCAGTTACAGCGGCTGAGACTATTTTTTGATATCTGAATAATCGCGGAGAGGCGCCTTGTTGGACTGCTAATAGATCTCAGTCGATTGTGACAACATCAGTTGGAACTAAGAGGCGTATGAGGCATCCAGGGTGACGATGAACTTGAGATCCAGTTCTCTGACTCGTACAATGGCATCCTTGAAGGCTCTCCCTACTACACTGTCTGGAGGCTGTTATCATCCATTAACTCCCTTAAAGCCGGCATTGCCCAGCTGGAAGCTCTACTTTTAATTGAATTAATTATAGAATTGTTCTTGGATAATATTTATATCTGATTATTCATAAATTGTATTTGATAAATGCATGAATTACCTCCTACTACAAAATCTGTAGACACTTCACTACGAAGTTTCATTAAAAAACGAAGATTTATGGAATAAGTCGATGTACCCTTGACAAATCCAATTGAACATTTCAGAAGATAAGATAAGACGGTATCCATCTAGTTAACCCTTGGTATTTTTCGGCAGGTTTTAATACTTGGCGGGAAGGGGTAACAAATCGAGCACCAGCGAGAGAGAGAGAGAGAGAGAGGATATTTTTTAATAAATTTCATTAATCTGATGTTGGCGGATACCAATTTAGAGTAATTATGTTACTTTTATACCACACATAATTCTTATTTCTCTCTATACATAATGTGCAGTACCTACTTAAATTGGATTGCCTTCTGAAAACAACAAGATCAACAAAATAGTTCTGTATACGAAATTATAAATGGCTATACGTAAACTTATTCTATGCATTCATTGCAATAAAGGAAAATTTGTCGTCGTTGGGAGCATTTTAAATTATAAGCAACAATATGTTTCTATAAGTTCAAAATATGGCATTTTAGTAAACCTTATAATTTTTATGTACAACATTACTTGCAAGTAGTATTTTAATTTTAATTTTTATATCAATAGCATACAAATATATATACATCCTTACCACATAAAGTAATTCTCCGTGATATGTAAAGTAGTCCATGGCTATATAAAGTAAAACTTTATGAATTAATCTATGTATGAGAAAGTGAACTTCATTAGCGATGCATAGAATAACGTTTAAATTATATCCGAATCTTTGGTCTAATAATTAAATCTAAAGGAAATCTGCTGAATGTCTACAATTAAACTTATCAAATGTTTTTTTTGTTACCCAATGATTGTGGACCATTCGAATTTTATGGTTTTCGTTAAGTGTATTCCTATCGTGTCATAACAAAATTAAACTCCTAATGCTAAACTAACTTAGACCTATAATACCCAATGCTACGTAGTCCGCTAAAATGATGATTCGCACTTTTGAAGTTTTATCAATTTGTACATAATCATTGTTCTCTTGCACGTCTTGTAAAGTTTCACTAAAGTGATGATTTTGTTTTTATGATGCATCACCAAATGAATTGTTTCTCTCTCTGCTCTATCTCCCACAGGTTTAGCGCTATTAATTTGGTGAAGACTTTATCAAGCAAGCCATACCCACTGTTGTCTGAGGGTTGTAGGTACAACGCATTTAACGGATAACCGATCATTTCATTACTTCCCGGGGATGGTTTGGGCAGAAGTTTGGTACACCGATACCTGGGGACAATTCGCTGGCAGATACTTTTTAAAAAAAAGCGTTATGGTGTGGCCGAGCAAGGGGCTGATGACGTAAAAAAATTAAAATTTGTGCAATTTGCTTAAAAAACGATATTTTTGGCCTAAATCACTGACATGACACTAAACTCCTATCTTTCTTGAATTTGATATTTAAAATTAGGAAAGCATTAGAAACTTGTATGGTCTATGAGGCCCAGGTTCGTACAATTGTGATTTTTTAAAGTGAATTTCTTCACATATATGAAAGCTCTGGTTTATTATTACGAGTTTCTGGGTCATTTCTAGTGGGTTTTGAATGATTTCTTTCTCTAAAATCGAATTTCAGAACAAAAGTTTGTTAGTGCATCGGCTGAGCCCGGTCCCAAAGGTCAGTGGACGTCCATTTTTGTCTTTGGATAAAGCTTTTCATTTCTACTTCTTGTCTATTACTTGTTTTCTAAGAGCGTCAAACTCACACTAATTATACTAAAAACTCTACAAGAAAATGGTTTCAATCAGAGAGAGGGGGAGAGAGAGAGAGAGAGAGACTCTTCATTAAGTTGTAGACAACGCTTTTAATTTGTGTAAGTCCTACTTCCGATAGTTCAATTGGGCTCAAATATGCAATTCATTGACAAAAGAATCTAAGAAGGCCGAGCTAGGGACCTATAAATCCTCAAGTTCAAAAATTAAAGTTAGTCCGATTCAGTTCAACTTTGGTATGTAGGTCCACCATATTATAGGGCTGGTTCATAAAACATTTTTTCCTTAAGTAATTTATCTACAAGTAAATGGTTCTAATTGACTTAAAATCACTTATTTCTCGTGTTTAGGTCCTTTTCTAATGGTTTTGGAATGGTTTTGTACTTTATAATTGAATTTGAGAAAAATCCCCTTTTTTATGCACCAACTTGGTCCAGGCCCAAATCAGTGGACCTCAATTTCTGACTTCGGATAAAATGTATGACTTCTCTGTACACTTATTACAGAACAGATAAAGACTAGAAAGTTTTGTTAAATAGGATGTATTTGTAAAAATTCATTGTTCGTATACGGATTAAAAGATTTTACATGGTCAAATACCCAATATTTGTAAAAAATAGTTTGTTCCTATGCAATATTGGCGTTCTTAGCAACTGCGCAAAAATCTGACAACGGATTTTTCTATTCACCCTAAAATTAGTCTAGGTGCCAAATTTCACTAAGATTGGTTAATGTTTAGACTATGATCGATACTGAACACGAAGGACAAGATTAAGAAGATGGAAAAAGAGACAAAATACTGTAGAACTCTTCCGGTACTTGAAAATTTGTAATTTTAAGCCGTGATTTAATTGAAGCTTGTTGTTGTTTATCATGTACTAGATTCATATTTCTTTTCTTTCTTAAGATAATCAAAAAATTGAAGCAGATTTTCTTCATTCGGATCTTTATTGTTGATAAAATCTTGAAATTGTTTCCACCTCTGGTCGTACTTGTCTTTTGACTTCACAGGAATTATTTCGTTCACAATTTCTTCTGCAGATCGCTTCATGTTTCACAATCACATTAAAATACATAAATTAATAAATCAAAACATAGATTGATAAATAAAATGCTTAGTTATGAAATTTTACCCATAGATTTAGCATAAGAAAAAATTACGTTCCTTCATAGGAAAAGTACCATTTCCATACTCGGATATCTATTGTTGCCTCGATCGGTTCGCTCTCTCGGTAGTAATGGAAATCCTCGTCTAGAAAAGTACTACTTTTCCAATTTCAGGAAAATAATTATTTTCATTTGTGTTGATCATAATTGATGTCCTCTATCAATATGTGGTATATAAAGTACTATCAAATAAAAAATCGAATTTTGTCCGACACCAAAATAGCCTTTTGTTCGTTACAGATATATAGTATGGTATAATATGAACAGTTACAGAATTTCCTTACAACTATCGATTTGATGGAAAAGTCATAAGGGGAAAAGCCTTCACTGAGTTCTTCATATTCTAGTGTTCACGCTGGGTTTAAATTGGGTATAAAGTCAATTTTCGACTCCATGAATTATACGTGTTTTATTAGCCAGTCTCATTATTTCTAATCATTTTGGTCGAAAAACAAAAATATTTTTCCGACATCTTTTTTTCTATGCAGAAAATGGGATTTTTATATCTTCGTTTTCTATGTTTGGTGATAGGTGTAAGATAATAAAGAGGACTCCATTAATAATTCATCATACTATTTATAGATAACATTATTTTGAATTAAAAATGAAAAAAGGAGACTGTTCTCTCGACATCTATAGAAATTATTTTATTTTTTACAAAATTATCAACTTTTTGAGGGGGATGATAACCTCAAAATATACAAGACTCCATGAATAATATTATTTACAATATTTAAAAATGAAATTTAATTATTTTGATAGATATCTATCGACATCTAATTTAGATAAATCGATTTCACTAATTTACATTTAAGCATTCAAACAATGATTTTCTTGTTTACAAAGCGTTTAGTAATTTTCATTTTTACAAACAAATAATTAAAAAATGTTTAGAAAACATTTAGGTAATTAATTATTATCTTCCATACTACATTATGTCTTACAACTAAAATGATTAAATAAAAAGTTGAATTATAAAAAAAATACAAATGCAAGCTATTGGCATGCTGTAGGCTGAATGTAGAAGTTTTTCACAAAATTTTCTATTATTTCGTCTAATCTTGTACCGCATCCAAATATTGAAAAGGTTTTTGTGAACTGATTCAAATGGTTGTTCCGAATACATTCCTAGTCCTTTTAAAAATCTTTCACAGCAGTATGGAGTATCTCTTCGGCTTCACAAACAATACTTGTTCAACACAAAATAATTCCTCAAGAGTATGTTGACGTAGTTTTGTATCAAAATGCATTCCTGGATTTCACTGACTGACGAATATTTGATGCTAATTTGATTGGTGGATTTTTACACTGAGATTCATTTGATAAATTTGACTTATTAACTATTAAAGGAGGGCCTACTGAGGACTGTAATGTTTTCTGTTCTTGAATTGATACACTCCTGAGTATTGAGGATGTTAATTTCTCATTATCTTTTGGTGAGCGATTGTTTGACAATTCTTCAAGATTCTTTTGTTTTGCCCTGACCAATATGGGATAAACAAAGATTACACAGCTTTAATGTTTTATTACTAGGAATATTCCGTTGAATTCCCGTTATTCGTTCAGTGATTGTATAATATTCATTGCATTCTTTGAAGAGATATTAGAACAAGCGATTCTACTAACAATACATTTACAAGTTCTCTTTCTGGTGTTTACTCCTTTGGAGACATCGAGCACTTGCAAATGATCAAAGTCTACAATTTCCTCTCTGTATTCATTGAGAACCAAACGACAGTTTGAGCACAGAACTTTCATCCGATTTATCAATTTCACTAAGGTCATGAAAGTCGATTAGTTGATATTGTTCATCGTTTACTATTCTGCAATCTTTAGATTTTTTAAAACAATAAAATGATTAAAGACATACGTTGGCATAATTCTTGAAGACAAGATTAAATGTTAAGATGAATAACTAAAAATCACTAAAAATCAATTAGAGAAGAAAACATAGAAATCAAGATTTTGAAGGTAGGTAATTAGATAGTGAAGATTACTTTTAAAGGCTTAAATGAACATAAGCCTTATTTAATAAGATGTCGATATATATATATCTATCACAATTGTTATACTTTATTTTTAGACATAGTTTAATAATATTAAGCAAATATCATTCATGGAGTCTTGTACATTTTAAGGTTATTGTCCCCCAAACAGGCCGTATCAGTTTTAGAAAAGTTCATAATTGTACAAAAATAAAATAATTTCAATAGACGTCGACAGAACCGTCTCCTTTTTCACTTTTAATTCAGAAAGATGTTATCTATAAATAGTATGATGAATTGTTAATGGAGTACTTTTCAATATCTTACACCTACGCCAAACATAGAAAACAGAGACATAAAAATCCACTTTTCTGCATAGAAAAAAAAGATGTCGGCAAAATATTTTTGTTTTCGATTAAAATGATTAGAATTAGCCAGACTAACTAATTAAACAACAATAATTCATGGAGTCGAAAGTTGAGGTTATTGCTCACTATAGTGTTCTGCCGAATCAGTTATTAGGCGGGTTCAATTCTATGGCATCCACTTTCTCCATCCTTCTCGGTTTGCTGCCCGGTCCTTCAATTCTCTATAGGTGTTTG
>JAUYWI010083909.1:0-12913 GCA_034780595.1 Parotoplana pacifica
GAGGGCTGTGGACCGCAAGGTCCCCCATATGGCCTAGCGGCCGAGTGGCATCGAAACAAACAAACAACAAACAGGATAAAATGCTTGAGCAAGATCCTAACCCATTTCCCTAGTTTCATTGCTGTTTTGGAAGAGCTCAAACTGTTGCTCTCTAATAACGCACGGACAAAGTATAGTGGTCTCCTGTGAAATATGCTCAGCTTCAATAAAATTTTCCAGTTAATCTTATTTCAACACATGTTATCTTATACTGAATGTTTGAGTTCAACTCTTCAAAAAACAGTTGCAACCTTATAAAAGTATACACAAGTGCACAAGGTGTGATAACAAAACTAAGTGAACTTCGAACCAAATACAAATTTAATGAACTGCACCTGAATGCATTGATACTAGCTTCCGAAGTTAATATTACACCATCTAAACCAAGAACAACGTCCAGAAAAAAATACAGGCCAAATGTCGGAACAGATGATACTAATAGGACTCAGGACTATTATAGGATAAATGTTTGTTTTGCTTTCATGGACCATTTGTAACGTTCTCTAGTGTCCAGATTTCCACCAGTTACTGCGGGCTATCTCCACCAAGAGCATTTAAGCGATCCGGGATGATCTGCCGTATCCAGAGAATATATCGACGGAAATTGAGCTGCGGAAGTCAAGATGCCAGAAGGAGTCTACTGATATTCACATGTCATTACATGTTTTGTTGAAACAGGCCACGGAGGAAGGCATTTATCCAAATATCAAAAGTATTTTTGACAATGCCACTTGGCAGAGTAGCGTGTGAGAGATCATTTAGCGCATTGGAAAAACTATGCACATGGGTTCGTAACAGATGCTCGCAGAACCGATTGAACGGCTTGGCAATGTTATATGTACAGACACTTGGTTGTAGATTTAGATACGTTTTGCAATCGCATTTTAATGAGGTATGATCCCACAAGATCTAAGAGGATCTTTAAATCTTCTCTTAACTGATTTTCTTGATTGTATTCCTTGATTATATTAATCGAACTTTGTATTTCCATACTGTACATACCTACCTTTTATAGTTTTATGATTAAATATTGTTTAACAGAATGTGACCATGTTATACAGAGAATAGTGTTGTTACTAGTTGTGAGTGTACGATTAATAAATTAATTACCAATTCGTATTTTTAAAAAATTAATTAGGATAACTTTACCCCTACAGCGCCTATTCATTATTCTGTCTCATCTGAAAAAAATCCTAGTTACGTCCATGGGGGCATTATATAAATTCACACCATTTATATAAATTTAAATTTGGATCTGCCCCAGTATATTGCTGGGCCTCATAGACCAGCAATCATAAAAGTGAGGTATTTAAGTTTCTAGTACATTATTTCTAATGCCTTCCTAATTTTACACAATTCTTAAATTTAACCAAGCAAGGATGTTTTGTTTGATTTTGCACAAAACTATCGATTATTTTTTGTCCAAAGTATCATTGAGCAATATTTTTCAAAAAATATTTATAGATTGTTTGTGTTACTGAGTGGCTCTTGGATCTACATACCAAACTTGAAGCAAATCAGAGACTTTAATCATTAAACCTGATGACGTCATCAACCTTTAGCTCGGGTCCCTTATCAAATTTTTCAAAAAATATATTCCTGAAAACATTTTCTACTGTACCTGTATACCAAATTTTAACCCAATCTATCGATGGGAAGTATGTAATTCTAAGGGTAGACCTTCAGCTAGGCATAATCATTGCCTGAGTAATTTAAAATGTTCGTATATTTCATATCACAGCATAAAAGTGGACAAAATTTGTCAATTTTGCATAAGAAGAGAAAAAGTAGAAGATATTGACAAAAAAGTACTTTGAAGCCTGTTTTTTTTATTAAAGGGCACTCACGCTGTCAAAGCAGGTTCTGGCCAATTAATGTGTTTAAGAGTAATAATAAAAAACAGGTATACTTTGTTAAAATATACTACTTATTCATATTACTCGAAAATGTGTCATTTTCGTAAATTCATTCTGAAATTCAAGATGCAAATTGGACTTCCTGTCGGGAACGTAGAGTTCCGATTTCAGAACCCAATTTCAGTAGGAAAATAGTTCCAGGACTTTTAAATCTACTAAATTGAAAATGGTATAAACTAAACTTTTTATAAAAACAAATAGATAAGCTTTTCTTTAAGTCTTTAAAAAAATCCACTTTCAAATTAATTAAAACACTGGAATAATTTTATGAAAAATATGTTTCTTATAGCACAAGCATTCACAGTATTAAGTCTATTGCAATAGCAAGGATAAGAAGAGGCTTTCTAAAGAAGCATTTAGCAGAAAGGATTTAACTTTAGCAACAAAAACAAGCAACCAATAAATAAAAAAAATACGGTCCATTAGTAACCACAAAATGTCGGAGATAGAAAAACTTCTCATCCTTGTATAGTTAATACATAACATAATTCCCAGGCGATCCTATTCAATATCTGACTCCAGTCCAAATATATCACTTAGATGAATCAACAAATCAAGCCTTTTTTTGTATTTATGGACATATAAAGGGTGGCCCATAAGTCACGCAGTATGGAAAACAAACCATACAAAATTGCCAGATTTGTCACCTCTCGACTTTTTCCACTGGGGTCACCTAAAATCTGTTGTTTACTATGATCAATCTTCAGCAATTAAACAACAACATCCGACATAAAAATGTGGATCTCTCTGCATATGTAAAGATCTTTTGCAACCTGCATTGTGATAGTGGTATGCCTTGAATCGTTTGGAATTTAATTATTTGGACAAAGTATACCTTCCTTTTGCCGATAGGTACTGCATGAATGGGCCACTCTATAGAATAGAATATTTTTAACGTTGCTTCTGATTTCGAATTCGATTGACTACACAAATATTTAAGGAACCAAAGAAAATAATAATTTTTAAAATACAGGGCCCCTCCCTGACCTGAAAGTAACTGAACCGAAATAAAGTTTTCTTTGTGACAAATAAAACACAGCATATTATAGTTCAGTAAGTATGGACCTGAAATCTATAGTGTACTCAATATCGATCGGCGAGAAAAAGTACCGATTTAGTATAAAATGTTGAGACTAAAATTGGAACGCTCAACTTTTGAGATACCTAGTACCTATTACATTTGACTATAAGGTAATTTAGGTAAAAAAACAAACTTACAAGGTCTCCTCATGTTCAACTAGGGTAAGATTCATTTTTAATCACAACTGAATTACACAATTCACACTTTATTAGGTATGTATAATTTTTGAATAATCTCAAAGTAACAGAGCTTATATATACAGAATTAATCGGCAAGCTATCAAACTCCAAAGTCGAATTACTAGTTCAACCGTGGCCAATATAAATTCCATGATAACATTTTGCTTAGAAAACAGGATCAATAAAAAATATGTAGGTGTAAATGACAATAGAAAAAAATAGACTATTAGGTACTAAAATAGAATCGCATACAAAAGCAGCGTTTCTGCTAATACTGCACACATACACATTCATTTAGAACATTATCGTCCAAAAACGGTAATAATCTTACTTTTGAATGGAACAGTTTCAAACGAAAAACACAAATAACAGTGATCAAAGTACTAGAGAAAGGTAAGAGTGGATTTTGACTATTTTAACAAATAAGATTGAAAGGTTTTCAAACCAAAATTGTTCCAATAAATTATTCTAGTAATTAGATATGCTATGTGCAGGTAGGTACTTTCGTTTTACCTTTGAAATATCTATTGATATAATATATTAAGAGCAATAATAAAAAATAGGTATACTTTGATAAAAATATACTACTTATTCATATTACTCGCAAGTTATATCCCAGGACAGCTGTTTTGGCCTTGTTGGTCCTCATCAGCAGACATAAAATGTTCGTATATATTTCATATAAAAGTAATGCAGTAGTTGCATAAGAAAAGAGAAAATAGAAGATATTCATAAGAAATAAGTTGGAAAATCGTTTTTTTTATTAAAGGGCACTCGTACTGTTGCTAGAGACAGCATATGGCATAAAAACTGACCATTTTAACAAATATATTATAGCCTTGATTTTATGATTAATTATGACCATGTTTAATCGAACACTCTTTAATAAGTAGACAACCAATCACAGACCCTCTAATAAATAGAAAATCAATCATAGCCCTTATGGTAAGTGGATTTTCTAACAAGCAGACAACCAATCAGGGACCTTCTAATAAACAGACAACCAATTAAAACCTCCTTAATAAGTGTACAACCAATCAGAGATTCTAATAAGTGTACAACGAATCAGAGTGAAAAAGTTCTTGGATATAAGGTTCTTAAAACAACAAATATAGCTGTTTCATGTTATATGGATGCATTAATCTACCTATACAAAAACCTTGTTTCCATTCTTTTTTACATTTTAATCATCCATTGGTACCAATTTATACATTTCTTTTCAAGAAATTGTTTTTTGTACTCTTGTTTTATAGAATTACTCATCATCTTTGCAACAACTGCACTGACTGCACAGAAAAGTGTCAATCACTCTGGTCAAAAAAACATGTTCAAATCTCAAAATCTCAAGTGAAAAATCATATAATTGTCCAGAAATGGTTTTAGAAAGTTGAACTTTTGAACAACTATTGATTTTCTCACTTAAGTTAAGATTGTAAATCTAAATGTCTTTGAAATTTTCCAATCTATCTTAGATCTCTCTCTATCTAGGCCTATATCAATAAATCATTAGCTTTATGAGCTACCTAGCCTTGCCTGGAGTATCATATGACTTCTGAAAATGGGCTAAACTTTGGCTATTCATAGCTCATACAAATTAAATCCATTACAATCAAATTTAGTCCATCAATGGAATCTTGCTATGTTTACACCATGTGTAAATTTCATACAATCAGTACAGTGGTTTTCAAACTATGAATGCTTAAAGTTAGCTATTTAAAAAATTGTTTTATTTATTTCTTCAGCACCAATAATGGTCACTTAGCCAATTACAGCCCTGGCCACTTAAAGGCTGCCAGTGGCAGGAGATGCTCATGCAGGAATTACTGGTAGGCAGCCACATTGAGTCCCATTCATCCTTGAAAGCCATTCTAAGTGGAGGCAGCCCACACTTGAAGCTTGCCACTGATTGCATGTGGCTGTATATGTCGATGCTGCACTGCAGAGCCACTTCTCTGATACAAGTACCTCTGGTATGCTGTGGCAACATAGTGGATAGGAGACTTTTCTGAGAAGCAAACAAAACTCCAAGGTCCAGTTTAGATGCTCCTGAGCCCATTGTAGACGACTCTGATGATGCTTTGCAGTCAGGAGTGGCTTCTTCAATGCAACTCATCTATACAGGCTAGCTGAACAGTCTTCTCTGCACTCCAGTGGGGATTCTGGCATGATGGCCAGACAAGAATTCAGTCCTCTCATTGGGTAGAACCTCTCATGGGCTGATATGGTTGATTACCTACCAAGCCAGTATCACAATGTTTACAAGAAGATGCTGCACAGTCCAACCATCACAGTGGAATATTTTGAATTGCTGCTCTACTGAATACCCAGAATTATCATGTAAACTGACTAACTTGATTTATTGATCATACATGAGTGCAATGAATCCAAAACACCATCAACAAATCATTAAATGACATAAATAGCTAAGGTTTTGGCCTTGAGCAAAATTGAGCCATTGTGATTGGATAAATCTAATTTAATCAAATCTAGCCACTAAAGCAAAAGAAACACTCAGCCTTCCTGTGTTAAGTACACATGCACTTCGCATCAATAGTATCCAAACTCAGTACTCATTCAAAAATAAATTGTCAAAATTTTTACTCATAGTTTATCAAGTTATTTAGGTATTGTTGCATCTTTATTGTACAACTAAGAAATTAGTTTAAATCTACAAAAATAATTACAAGAATGGGCAAATTAGTAGTAAAATGTTAGTAAATTATGATAGAATTATAAAAAGAACAGGCAAATGTTTTTTCAAAGGGGATGGCATTATAGGTGTCCCTCAGATAGTACTTTCAATCACCAAGCTTGACTGACCATCTTATCATGCTTCAGCTTGTGTGTTGAACAAGATACACACGATAACATAGTTCTAATTTTATCTTGAAAGGATGTTGTTTTATATTGAAGCCATATTTATATATTTACACATCTTTTGGTTGGATTACATTCATTACTATGACAGATATTATTTTTTATTTCTTATTTTAAATATTTACTGTAGTAAAGATTTTATTCTACATATTAATATACAGGTCTGTATATCAATTTCTGAGGGACACTAAAAAAACACTTTAGTTTTGTTGATACACCCTATCAACTGCCTAGAAACAAGTAATATGTGTTAGAAAAATAAAATTTAATTTGGCATAATGAAAGAGAATAAAATTAGATGCTGTTTGCAACAATGAATGGTTCATGAGATACCTACATTATTTTAAAGATATAAAATTGACAATAAAATGGTAGCTTTTGTTAATTTATGGTACAAAATATTTTAATATCTTTTTATGGTTTAATCTAAAAATAAATTTTCATTAGAAGTTATATATTTAGTTAAATTATACAAAAATCCACAAAAAATCTAAAGCATATTAAGATGGTCAGTCAAGCTTGGTGATTAAAAGTACTATCTAGTCCATCTGAATACTAAAATTCAAAACCACAAAATAATAGTCAGAAATGAAAAATATAAAATAATAAGAAATAGGTATGGGACTTAAGACCTTCAGTGGTGAAATTGAAACAGATGTTGTGTACATAATCATTACTCTTCCTATAATTTAGTTATAAAATATTATTGGCCAAAAATGGCAAAAAGTGAGTTAGCTCACTGCATAAAATAATTGAAATACACTCATAACTATCTTTGCTCTTTAACTAATTAGAATTTCCAACTACTTTTTTCTTGTTTAAACTTACTTTCGCCCTTGGTATAATTGCATAGAATCGAACTTTAAATATGATTGGTTTGGTTGAATGTTTTTTGTCATTATATTAAGGTGTAGGATGGTATCACTGCTATTTGGGTGATGTTAAACAAAATTATTGATTTTTGTATTTGAATTATTAATTGTCTGTGGTAGATAATATATATTCCATATAACTTTTAAATAATTGTATTTTATATTTACAATTTTTACTAATCTAAATGTAAAGCTAACATAAATGTGAAGCATCCTATTTTCAAAGAAATTATTTGTAATGCCTTCCTAATGTTTCATAAATCTTTATTTTGAGTATAGTAAACTGTTTATTTTAGATATCATTGGCATTTTGTTAATTTTTAGAAAAAGTATCAATTTCTGGATTTGTATTAAGTCTGTCTTTGATAATACATGTTCAATATTATGGTCCATGTAACTTTTAAATATTGTATTTTGGAGGATTTTTACACTGTAACTTAGATTTAAAATGGTAGTATAGCTAGGTCAGTTAAAACAATAAAAAAGTAGTTAGCTCATGGAAATTCTAATTAATTAAAAAGCAAAACAGTTTTGCGTGTATTTCAATTATTTTATGGTGTGAGCTAACTCACTTTTTGACATTTTTGGCCAATAATATTATAATATAGCATTATAAAAGTTATCATCAAAACAAAAATTAAATCTGACATTTCTGATTCGCCGACCTTCTTCAGGAGGGCAGCAAAATGAGAATGTCAAGTGTATGACTGCCCATAATGTACCGATATTCTTTGTTTAGTGTGCGCTTGAGGTAAGCTGAAAGCAGACAACATCATTAGAATGGATTAAAACTCCGCGCATTTGTCGACCGCGTCCAATAATATTTTGTTTTTGCTTTCAGGTTCCCTTTTCATGCACATATCTAAGAATAAATGAAATCTAAATAAATGAAAACACTGCAGTTGACGACTCACTTAGTAATATTTAATGTACAAGGGCGGTGTAAGTGGGGTGGGGGGCGCAAAGGTCCAGGCCCTTCACATTTCAACCTGGGGAGGCCTAAGTATGTCTAGGCCTCCACTTTTTGTACAAAATATATCCTTTTTTGCATTAAAATGAGCATTACAAGCATCAGTTAAAGTTTCCTATGGCTTACTATTAAGACTCAGAATTTATCATAAATATTGCTGCAGTATCAGTCCACTGTCTAGCACACTGCCTCAATCTTTATTTGCAAGATTTGTGTCGAGACTCTCTGATCTCGCCATGAGCATATTGCCTTATCTGGTTATTCCCAAAGAGATCGCACCTCTTGTTCACCAAGCAAAATCAGGATGATGAATCACATACAGCACTCAAACCTCTTTGTCACACTAGATGGACCGTGCGAACAGGGTCTTTCCAACTACCACATTCTTCAGGAGACTCTTGCTGAAATCCATGAAACCACTCGCGAGGACTATAGTGTTCAGGCGGCTGGATTTGTCAGTCTTCTTGAGAAATTTACTACATATTTTGGATTGCGTCTCTGTGAGCTAGTCTTTTCAACAGCTGAGCAATTGTCATCCACACTGCAAGCCAAGGACATCGATGTTCAAACTGCTCAGAGCTACCTTTTATTCCCTGGGTATTGTACTCATAATTTGTAACTTGTTCTTTCCCTAAATAAATAATAATCATTATTAAATTATCTATAATCGTGAAACATTGGCACAAGATTGTTTGTGAGATGCAGTTATTATGTATATTTCAGAAAAGATGACATTTTTACACAACACTATAGTTTATGACATCATAGGACCACAAAAATTAATAAATTGATATCTCTGGATTGGACAGACAAATTTGCCTGCAACTTTATAACTAAGTAGCTTAGACCCATTTGAGTATGCGTATCTGCCTATTTTCATTTAAAAATATTACTCTGTGTCAAAATAGAAAAATACGTTTATGGACTAGGTCCGTTGAAAAGCATACAATATGGATCTTCGAATATCTAGTTATTGTAAAATATATTTAAAACAATAAACATGAAAATTGTAGCTTTGTTTTGATTGGCTAGCCTACTTTTCCAATTAGCAAACATTTCTTTGGCGTTGGAATTTTTTGTAACGTTTATATCCGATGCGTCCCACTTCGTTTTACAACAAACTTTCAAACGTTCATAAATATTGTTGTCTTTTTGTGTCGTGACACTATGATAACCCTCACTCCCCAAATCTTTACAAAATCTAATAGCCATAATCTAATTTAAGATTCTATCAGATGTACCAAATTGTGCCTCAGTTGTATGCAACAGGATTTTCATCAATGTATTTATATAAGATATACCTAAGTAGAGGCTTCTATTTTAAAAATTGCCCAATTGCTTCCATTTGATATCAAAATGTGTGATCTGTTGTCCCAAGATCATATTATCAGTACATATTGTCCCTAATAACATTAAACACGATAATTTTATTTTTCACAGGAATTGAGTTGTGTAGAACTCAGATCCCAGATGTAGGATTTTTCACAATACCACACCAAAGACGTTATAGTTAGACTAGACGGATTGCTTGTTTAAAAATCCATTATTGTTTACAATTTAGTTTCTGTTTTCTGATTTGGCAAAAAATAAAAGACGTTAGTATTGGGAGCCTCAATAGAAGTTAGAAAACCATATAGATGTTTATATTTTACAGCTTTCTTTAATTAAATTAATATATATTTAGTTATTTTAATGAAATAATTACAATATTTTTTGACCACCTGCTACCAAATAGAGTAAAAGAGCGAAATAATATTAACTTTATATTTTTAGATTGAGGCTGGAAATGGTGAAAATAAATAGTACCTATTTATTTAATCAATAAACTGCATTATACACCATTTATTAAATAATTAGAACTATTTTCTCTCAAATATTTAAGTAATTTTCATTATTCTTTGGCTATTTTTTGTAAATCAACCTATATCGAGAAATTTTGGTATGGCAGCCATCCACAATACAAAGTACTTATCCTCCAACCAAAGACGTTAACTAATGAATACCTACAGAATATTAGTTGTATATTTAATTTTTAATTTACACTTGAATTTTTAATATTTCGTAATTAAATATACATAAGAAAAGTAATTACAAAGCAGCGATAACAAATTCTGCCTATCCATCTTATGCTCTATCTAGCCTCTGGAAAGTATAGTAGGTATAATTGAAATCTGTGCACAATACCCATGTTTCCCTGCTTATAAAGCTTTCTTTGCAAGATTGTCTGCATATTATGATGCACCAAGTAAATTTAAATTGTTCAAAAACGCAAACTTACTTGTAAACTTTACTTTAATAGAAATAAATTTGATCTTTCAAATCTAATTAAGCATTCACATTAACATCAAACGGAATAGGGAAGCTTAAATCTCAAACAGAGAATTGCATGACAGTATGGGAAGGTTTTTATAGTTGCAGTAATTCCAACCCAATGTCCTCCGGCCAAGTTTCGTAAGATCTGAGCCGTATTCATTTTGATGGATGCTTTGTGCTTTTAGCATTTAAATTTTCAAGTTACTTAAATACTTTCCGATTCTTAGCAAAACTTCTTCCAAACTTTAAGACAACTTTAATTTGTTTATTTGAGACTAATAGATAGATAGGCAAGCGGACAGAAAAAGAAGAAATGAAAGAAATATCTTAATGTACAATATTATGTTTTTAGCATACTTTGGCTACCTTTTTGTTCCATATTTGTTTCATAATAAAATATGTAGCCCCCAATATATATAATTACAACTGGAGATTAAACTCACAAAAGAATCAACATTTTTAAAAATTATTACTAATACCAACCAACCAACGGTTTCATTAATTATTTCAGTTTAGTAATGCAGCGATTCTGATAGTTGTCGTTCTTAATCGAATTAAAATCACATGCAGTTGTGAATATTATCTATCACAAATTATTTATAAAAAGCATCAAAGAGTGTTTTAGACTCTGTAACAAACAGGCAATGTAGGTAGGTAACTAAAACAATAGGGCCGCCTCAAAAGTCTAGTCCTGGTGTAGTAGGTACCTGAAGTTGACAGAACAGCTGAACCATTAGTGAACAGTGACTTCAGGAAAATAGGAGGCAGACTGGAAAATCTGGTTCATGTCCAGCGTTGAAGAAAAATTATGGGCCCTACTTCACTATATTTGTCTATTGAGAAACCCATTGATGACTGCAGGTAATTATGGACAAACTATGCCAAAGATTGGTTGCATCAAAAATGGAGATAGTGATTTTCCAACTGAGTGTGCTGACATTTGAAACAAATGGAAGAACTCTTGTGAAGGACATTTTGAAAATAAATGACGAGTTGAATAGAAATCCTGTTGTTTATGAACAGAATACAATCCAGTCTGATATTCTTAGGAGTGAAGTAGAGACATCTATTAAGAAATTAAGAAAAGAAAAGGAGGCCCCAGACATTGATGTAGTGCCTGTGGAGCTTGTTGCAGTGTCTGGAGAAAAAGAAATTGATATAATGCATAAATTGTGTCATAAGATCTGGGACACGAGAACTTGGCCCAAGGACTGATGTAGGCTTCTATTCATTCCAATACCAAAGAAGGGGGACACAAGACAATAGAACAATTGCCAGTAAGATTTTGCTCTATATTATGTCTGACAGATTGCAATGCCACCTGGAAAGAGAACATCCAAAAAGTCAAGCTGGCTTTAGACGTAATCGAGGTACAAGAGATCATATTGCCAATATGCGCCGGATTATTGAGAAAATGAAGGATAGACGATAGTGTTGTGCTTGTTTTCTAGACTGCTAAAGCCATTGATTGTGTAGACCACGAGTTACTTTGGTCTACTCTCAAGAAAATGGGAATACCAGACCATGTCACACTTCTATTGAAATCGATGTGTGACAACCACAAGAAGCAATTGTTCGTACTGATGAAGGATGTTGAGATTTGTTTAAAATGCAGAAAGGTGTTAGACAAGGATGTATTATCTCACCATTTCTATTTAATCTATATGGCGAGTATATCATGAGAGCTGTTGTCAGTGAATCTGATGTTGAGGGAATTTCTGTTGGAGAGATGAATGCGTAAGAGGATAAGATATGCTGATGATACAACCTTGATGCTTGATTCAATCGATAAAATGCAAGCGATGTTAAATAATGTATGTCAAGAAGGAAAGTAAAAAACTGAGGCTGTATTTGAATGATGATAAAACAAAAAATGATTGTTAATGATTGGTGGAATTTAATTTTCTGGATTCTATACTCACAACGGATGGAAACTGTACAAAAGAAAATTGATAAAAGAATTGCAATGGGAAGAATAGTGGTCAAATCACTCAAAAAATGGAAAGTAGTGGAAAACCAAGCAAACAAAGATCAAAACATTGAACAGCCTATTATCAAATATGGCTTAGAATCTTGGACTATGAAAAAGTAGGAAAAGAAAAGAATTGAATTTTGAGATATGGTAGGGAAGAAGATGTCTGGGATAACCTGGCATAATTGACGCACCAATGAAAGGATTATTCAGGAGGTTGAGAACCCAAACTCTCTTCTGAGTCAGGTTCATAGAGCACAGTTCACTTATTTTGGTCACATTGCTCGAAGAAATGTGACCACAGCCTTGAAAAAAAATTGTGTCAGGAAAGTGTGGAATGACAACGAGGACGTGGGCGGCCAAAGAGACAATGGAAACATAAAATCAAGGCCATAATGTGGAAGTCAAACAACACTTTAGTGAGGATGGCACAGGACAAGAAAATGGAAAGATGTTGTCGACAGGTTTACGATAATCACCACCACCAATGAAACCCCAGGAGGTAAGTATATATCTAAGCCTATGGCAATAGGCTTGTTAGCTCGCAACGCGTGATAAGCAAGCTGAAGCCGTAGGTAATATATAGGGAGTTCCAAAAATGACCCATTTTTCTAACAGCTCTAGAAATTTTTCTGTAAAACAAAATGAACTAAGATTTAGTATACTCATGTCCCCCCGTGGTCTTAAGACGTGT
>JAUYWI010083920.1:0-12913 GCA_034780595.1 Parotoplana pacifica
ACATTTTATATTATTCAGGCAATGATTATGCCTAGCTGATGAGGCCCAACAAGGCCGAAACAGCTGTCCTGGGCTATTATATGCGAGTAATATAGATGAGTAGTATATTTTTATCAAAGTATACCTGTTTTTTTATTATTATTCTTAAACGCATAGCTGTGACTGATATCTTAAAGATCGTTTTTATAACCTGCTATATTCCTATAATTGTCAGTTTTACTTACTAGCTAGCAGAAACTTGAAAGTTTTAAAACAAAATTGCACCAATTTCTAAAATCATATTTTTATTTCTAAATATTAAACTTCTGATAAACAAAACTCTAGGTAGGTACGGAACTATATTCTTTAACGATTTTGACTACATACCTACTCTATTTTTAATTTAGGAAGTGAAAAACACTCAATGAACAATCCAGATAGTAATCAGATCTTTATCGAATTATTTGAAGAAGCGGAACGTGAAGGCATCTGCAGGACTGTGCACGCCAGTGAGGATGGACCTGCAGCGTCCAGCACCATTGCCATGGACAAAATGAAAGCACAAAGAATTGGGCATGGTTATCATATAATCGACGACCCCAACGTGTATGCTGACGTTCGTAAAAGAAACATTCATATAGAAGTAAATCTTTTCTTATTGCTCTACAAAAAATATTTTAGATAAACAACATAAATGTGGGGGTTATTTTGGAACCCACTTGCCCTTTATCTTTCTCAAAATAATCAAACGGTTATATACATAAGTAAATGAAAAGTATAATTACATTACTCTAGTACTTTACATCATATGCTTTTCTTAGATTTGACTAGCAGGTTTGGCATAAAGTTATTTTGAGATAAAAGCACTTTGTAAGTTAACAGAAAGTTAAAAGAAAAACTTTCAGATACCTAGACAAGTAACCTTTATAGTAAACAGAGTGAGACAGAATAGTTTGGCGATATAGGACAAGGAGGTATACACAAAGGCGTTATATATAGTTAAACTAGACGAAATACTTGTTTAAAAATCAGTTATTGTTTACAATTTAGTATCGGTTTTCTGACTGTCAAAAAAATAAAAGACCTTATCATTGGAAGCCTCAATAAAAGTTCGAAAATCATGTATATTTTATGTTTTTTTAATATTTTACAGCTTTCTTTAATTAAATATATACAATTTAGTCATTTTAATGAACTAATTACAATGTATTTTGAACACCTGCTACCAAATAGAGAAAAAGAGCGAAATGATTTTAACTTTTTATATTGTGATAGAGGCTCCAAATGGTGAAAATAAATTAATTACAAATAGTATTTATTTCATCAATAAACTGCATTATACACCATTTATTAAAATAGAACTATTTTCCCTCAAATATTTGAGTAATTTTCATTATTCGTTGGCTATTTTTTTGCAAATCAACTTAGATATATCGAAAAAGTTTGGTATGGCGGCCATCTAGAATACAAAGTAGGTACTTACCTCCAACCAAAGACGTTATATAGTTAACTAATGAACCTACAGAATATTATTTGTATATTTAAGTTTTAATTGAAAATTAGTAGGTATAATTGAAATCTGTGGGTATACATCTCTTTTGACATCTCCAGGAATTCTATGAATGCTGACCAATATATATTGTGAGGTTTTCAATGAAAAGATTGTTCCACATTTGACAAATGATACTGACAAACAATGGATCCAAAGCGTTTTTTGTAAATAAATTCAACATACCAACTAATAACTTCTTTACTTTTTAACGTCAAACTATTCTGCCTTACTCTGTTTTAAATGTTGTAGATAATAGGTTGTAGGTATCTATACTCATTTATCTTTACAGTGACATTTTACTGTGACGGTTTCGTGTACCTACTTTATTCAAAACTATCTACCAACCCATTTCCAATTAATATTTTAGTGTTGTCCTAACTCCAGCATTCTGACCGGATCCGTTGCGCCAGATTTTGACAATCATCCAATAATTACTTTTGCCAAGGATGGAGTTGACTACAGTTTAAGTCGCGATGACCCCACGCTGACCAGCCTCACGCTCGGAGAAGAGTACGACCTTTGCCGAGACAAAATGAGGTTGGACAATGCAGAAATTCGAAGAACAATTTTGAATGCCGCCAATGCAGCCTTCCTACCAGCTACAGAGAAAGACGAACTTATTGCACATATAAAAAAGTACATGCCTGACAGAGCATAGCAAGACATTTTCTACTGCTCTCTAGAGAAACTAAGAAAATGTTAATCTTATTTCTTGGACTTTTCATCCAGAAAATTTGGAAAACAGATACCAAATTTTATGCTAATCGGATAAAGTATTTGTAATTGTAAGCTATTGTTGAAAGAGCACAAGTGAACAGCAGGTTTTGTGATCAATTTAAAATTTGATTTTGTACTAAATTACTAATTTAGCTAATAGTGATTAATCCTTTGTAAACAACCCTTATAGTTATAGCGGTTAATCACTATTAGCTATATAAGTAACTTTTAATATAAATTCCTTTTTTTAATTTATTAAAAACTGTTCACATGTATTCTGGAAAATCTCTTGCACGATAAAATTATTTTTACATTTATATGCCTAAAAAACTATGAGAAAATTTTAGTTTTGAAGATATGGTTACCTACTACTAAATAGAGGCTTAATGTTGATAAGTAGTATAATATTATATATAAAATTAAAATTGTTTTTTAAGATCTTTAAGATAACTAAAACAATATTCCGTGTAAATTTAGATATAATAGTAATATGGTTTTATTTCCCGTATGAAAAATATAAATAGAAAAACAATTATACAATCATGTAGTATATAAAGGTAAGATATACATATATGCACAATACATACGTAATATATAAAGATAAAGTTACTTATTGTACATATAAAATACCTAAATACAGGTAAACCCACAGAGTAACAAAAGACAGACTATTCTGTGGGTATACCTACTTACATAGATATATTAAAAATATACTTAAAAATATTAAAATACTTAGATAAATATTTGTTGCATAAAAAATAGAGGGTTTAGGAGATACTTAGATAAAAATTTGGTACATAGAAAATAAAGGGTTTAGGTCAATATTTGACTCTAATAGAATTGGCACGATTAAAGTTAAATAGCCATGAGTAAAACAAAACATTATTCAATACAGTTAGGCAAATTTGGGGTATGTATTACAGTTTATACAAAAACAATTATGATAGTTTTGCTATACAGAATAGAATTAACATGAAATTATAAGTTATTATGTCGTACATAAATTCAAATCAGCCATTTACTATAGCTTACAATTTTTTTTTATTAAATAGGTACCGGTAAAAAGTGAGAATTTAAATTATGCTATAAATAATATACATATTGTACTACAGAATAAATATGTCGAACCCCGGTAATACGAAACCGTGGGAAACTACGAGTTTGTAGATTCGAGATATATCCCTCTTTGTATAAGACAGACTATTGTATTAAGTGAAATCGTATTATCAGGATTTAATTGTATGTAGATACATAATATGTACGTATGTAACATAAAACTATCTGGAAATTAAAAAGCATACCAAAATGAGCAATGTGGTATGTACTTTGGTAAATAATAAACCAGTTTGTTAATTTACATATTTATTTAAAATAGAGTTTTGTTATTTTTCAATGTTTCATTTTTATGTTTACAAAATGTTCGTACAAACAAAATTGGCAAATGAATTTAGCAAGACTGCCTGAACAGAATTCCGACATTTCTCGTGAATGAAGGAAAAATTGAACAAAACACTTATTGGAGGATGTTTGACAATCTCTTTGTAAATATTATCTTGGGTTAGAATATCAAAAACTAACTTCTGCATCAACACGGCCTGTGTTTGATTTTTAATTAAAGAGTGTACAGTTTTCATTATAAACTTTATTAGAGATGAAATAATTAGAATTAGGTTCTACTAAAGATTTTAGGCACAAATTGCAATCAATGTTGCGTCTTATCTGGTCTTTTGGCATGCACTAGTATTAGGAGCAGAAAATATATCAACCTGGTTGGTATTTGGGAGTCTGTTTTGCCTCTCTTCGTCCAAGTCCACAGATGGTAATTCCTGTAGTTTTCTGTTTGGACTGTTCGAAATCGGAATTGAACGGAGAAGAAATTCAAGATCAGATCCTTCATAGTTCTTAGAGGCTTTTGGCAGGTAAGTGATCGGATGGCAGAACGAGCTTATGACACCGTGTGGGATGGTCATTGTAACCTAGTGCAAGCGGATAGCAGCAAACAAATTCTGAAATTACATTAGACATGGTCTTGGATGTAGTCTTTGTTAGGCACTGTTAGGACTATCATTTGGAAGATTTGTGTATGTGGAAAATATGCGCAGAGATGGTATTGAACCATAACCAGAAGAAGCTGTATTTGTTTTTAGGGCTTTGAGTTGTTTCGTTCTGTTAGTGAATTTAATTTTAATTTTGTTCACGTGGTTGCTAAATTTGAAAAGGCGGTCTAGCGTTATACCGAGGAACGTAGGTGCCTTGTTAAGTTAGTGATTGGCTGGCCGTCGATTTGTAGGTGGACATTTTGATTAGTTTCTTTCGACTATTGGATCAGGAGGATGGTCTTGCATTTTTCAGGTGCCACCTTAATTTTCCACTTGTTGGCCCATTCTATCACAGCATTTCTTCTTCTGCTAACTGCAACCGTATTAGCTTTATTGGTTAGGAGCAGGTCATGTGCAAAGAACTAACTATCAGGATTGGAGACTTTGTTTTTAAGGTCTGCTATCCATATCAGGAAAAAGATAGGGGCTAAAACGCTTCCCTAAGGTAGTCCTTGTGACGTTTCTGTTTTTGGAGGTGGTGTTGTAATGACGGACCTTTGCATTACGGTTGTGAATAAATTTACCATATCAATGAATAATGCATTTTTGGAATATTAATTCTATATAACTTGGATAATAAAGCTTTTCTTCAAACAGTGTCGTATTCTCGAGCAAAATCAAAAATAGTTAGTTGCAAATTGCAATAGTTCAAGCTGCTGGTTTAGGTTTTTAACTAGCCGAGCTATGTGATCTTCAGTGATCTTTGAGAACGGAAACCCATTTGTTCTTTTGGAATGAGGTATTTCTCTTTAAGCTACCAGTAGAGTCTTTGTTTAATAAGTCGTTTGGTGAGCTTAGAAAAGTGTGATGTTAAGCTAATAGGTTGAGAAGATTTGATGTTTTCCCAGGTTTAAGATGGCTTGCCTCCTTTAGACGCTTGGAATTTGTGCCTTTTTTCTGAGGACTTATTTACAATTTAGAGCATAATCTGTTTACCTGTCTGTATGCCTAGCTGTTGGATGAAGGCATGTAGTTAAATCAATAAAGTCTCATGTTATATGTGCTTGATTTGTTATACTTGTTAGGTGGTTGCTAGGGTGTATCAACAAAAATAAATAAGATTTTTTAGAAACCTCTGGAACGTATACCTAGTTTCACTTAAACATATACAACATAATATCGGTGATAAAGAAAGAATGAATAAATTAAGGAATTAACAATTTTAGAAAAAATAAGCCTTAGCTCAAAACCTTCGGCACCGATTTCTATATGAATTTCCAAAACTTTTAATATTACAAATCAATCAATGTTCAAAAATACCCAATTTCAGAAATCTTATGGATATTCTGACCACGTAGATAACAGCCTATTATCATAAGAAGATGTCTCCAATTTTAAAATTGAATTAACTTCAAGAAGTTCGACGGTATTTGTAGGACAATTTTAGTGAATTCTGTATAATTTGAAATGGTAACAACTGTCACCAGTAAAAGTGCTTACAATATAAGATTGTGTACTTTAGCCTCTGAAAAAAGTAAAGAGCAAAGGTGCCTATCAGTTCTAGGTTTATACCAAGCATTTATTCTTTATTTAACGTGTAAAGAGTGACCTGATTCTGCTTGGCATGACTAATATTCTATGTAGATACGAGTACTTGTTTTAAATAATTTGATAGCATCAGGTCGGTAGTATAACATCAAACAACTTGGTTGAATACAAATACACATAGCAAACTAGGTTGTCTTCGAATGTCAGGCCACCTCATAAATTCAGCGAACATTTTCAATAAACAATCAAACCTACACATTTGTTTGTAGCTTTATCATACTGAACCTGAGAACTTTATCTAACCTACATATGGATAGCATCACACAATTATATGCCAATTAACAACAATCGATTAAATAATTATTGCACAATAGTCAAATTTATTACGAAAATTAACCCTTGGTAGATAACAGGGGTTGCTATATCTCAAATAATGAATTTTAAGCTATATAAATGTATCACAAACACAGGAAATCACCCTTAGATTATCCAAAAATAAATTTCAAGGTCGTCTCGTTTAGAAAGAGACACATGTCCTTAGAATCTAACAAAATTGGGCTGATTGAAGCCACATTCCTGCTTTAAGGACCACTCAAATAGCTTCAAAGTAGCTCTCACAACCACTCTGGGCCACTTTGGCTTTTTTGTAGTGCCTTACAAATGCTTATAGTAAAACAAATATGATGGGACCTGCCAAAATAGCTCACAGTACCTTTCAGAACCATTCTAGTTCTGATCTAGCACCACTAGGAAACATGTCTTAGTCTTAGTTAAATATTGGTGTCAAAAAAGATATATATCTACGACTTTTAAAACACATTTAGATAGAACAAATATTTTCTTCTTTTATGCTATTTTCCCACGCTTCTGGCTAAAAATGGTCTATGACGTCATCAATTGTACATAGAAACTCTATACAACCTTGAAAATTTGTTTTTGGATAGATTGGGGTGACTTTTTGTAATACATTTATATAGCTTACAATGCATCATTTTAAATATCGCTGATTTTCATTAATAATTGGCCATCAAATTAAATAGCTCACATAAATTGATTCTAGAAACCTTCAGATAGCAAAAAAAAACCATTGCCTTAATACTGTTGCTTTTTTCGTCCTTCTCGTGAGGAGAGCTTTGGGGGCTCTGCCTCCACCCCCCATCTTTTGGTTATCTTGTGTTAGCCAAATAAACTATATGCACACTCATTTTGCTATCGTGGGAATCAAATTTCGTGCACTATTTTGAGATATAACAGTTATACCAGACTGCGGATTCGTTTGGACAGTATTCAAAGAAATCCAAATATTTGAAGTTGAAACTTTAAATGCCGCTTCATCGACGACGATGTTTTACGGCACCTTTTTTCAATTTTGTTGTTTTATTAGATGCACCGCGGTCTAATTTGGTGGAGTAGCCGCAGCGCGAATCCCGTACAGTAATTTAAAAATGACCTTTTTGGCAATTTTACGGCCGAAAATAGGAGGTAATTTAGTAGCACTAATTAAATTAAATTTTACTTATTTCAAGAATTTTGGAATTTGTTTTTGGGAGAGCTAATCGACTGTTAGGCTTTTTGGCAAATTTTGTTTATGTACGAAAAAAATCATTTCGAAAAAATCCAATTTTTATGGATCTTCCCCAATATACCCACCTCATAAACCATAAAGTGAGGCATCCAATAAACACTACATTATATTTCTAATGCCTTGTTAATTCAAAATGTCTAATTTAAGCAGTACTAATGTTCGCTTTGGAGTTTAGAGCCATTTAGGTAATTTTATACAATGAAACAAAAATTAGCTGTGATCATGTTCAACAAATGTTTTTTTGTATTTCTATTACTGAGGCCCAATGCGCCATCGGCCCCCTTAACATTTAATGAACTGTTCTGTCAATGAACTTTTCCAAGATAACAATGTACCAAATTTTAGAGGAGCACTTTTTGATAAAATAAAATTTTTACTAAAATCCAGTTTTTCCCCAAAAATTGACCTAATTTAGCAAAAAATGTATTCTTTATATTTGGAAAGTTTGTCAAAAATTAGCAATTGTTTTTTCATTGAAAGCCAACCAAAAACGTAGTAAACAAATTAAATTGGTAGAAATATTTATGATTAAATTTTAAAAGGCAGCGAACGTATGACCTTGTCAGTGAACTCATGACCTTCTTATTACAAAATTAAATGGATAACCAATAGGAATCTTATTAATAATAAAGAACGGTCAAATCATCACCCTGGTCGTGCATAGTTTGCTTCCAAAATCTTGAAGAAATACGAACCATAGTGTGTGATAAATGTCTACGTTGGTCCCACTTTCAATAGATAATGAATGGGATGAAGATAATTTTTTGTGTTCAATGTGGATATCAATGAGTATTATATATTTCTTAAATAAAGGAAAATAAAATAAGCCTTAGCTGCTGTTATTTTGTATTATATTCCAGCAGCTAAGGCTTATTTTCTTTTCTTTTATTTATATTCAAACATGCTGCAGAAGGCAAACTTCAACTTTATATATTTCTTAATTGTTAATAGTGTATTTTAAGTAGTACATATAATAATTCTCTATTTTTTCAATCTTACATCATTTTTGAATCCAGCATATTATTTAAAGGCGAGTAATATTTCAAGTGAAGGTATTTGAAATAGGATTATAACAAACTGAGGTTGGGCATAGAAGGGTGAGTCGTAATTAAGTTCGTTTTTTCCTAATGATGAAAGAGTTTCAGAAAAGAAAATGAACGAAAAGTTCCGGAGATTCCTGAAAAAAGAGGGACATTGGTGATTAAGGGTGAATTATTATTTAGTAATAATAAATTAAATATTATGTACTTGCAAGTAATTGTATTTTATCATAATTTTTATATAAATGACATTTAAAAGAACTGTTGTTTATTTTAAAAAAGTATATGATAAAATATAATACTACTTGCAAGTAATGTTGTACATCCGTTTTAATTTATTTTTACTAACAATAACGCAGACTTTTGACTTACCCTACCCTACAAGTAATAATTGTTTCCATATTTTGCTTACATATTTTAAAAAATTCCATAGATCAGGAAAACGAACTTAGGTAATTGTAACTCACCCTATATTTGTGTACATATTTCAAGGCAGCTTTGGTGGGGATCAGCGAAGAGGCATGCTTGAGGAATCTGGAAATTTAAGTACTAGGATGTGGTATTATTCCCTCCATTCTAATACAATGTTCATAATCAAAATTTTGACAAGAGTTTTCTTCCAAAATAATCTTATATGATAGTTTGTTCTCAATAGAAAATCAATGAAATAAAAGCGTATAAAGTTTTAGTCATTTTATAAACAATAACTCCAGCAAGGTAGACTTTGGAATAAATATATCATCTACTTAATAACTCTTGTAAATGACATTTGTAGATAGTATCTAAATACCTACATCTAGAATCATAGTCAAAAATGAAAGTAAAAGAAAATAGAAATGGCAAATATTGAAATAATTTGATGCATTCATTCATGCAATTTGTTTTAAAATAAAACCGAAAAAGGTTTTTCCAATACTTTTTGTTTTCTTATTTTACCTTGCCTTGTTTAAGAATAGGGATGACTTTCAAATTTAATTATTAATAACAATAAAAATAACCAATATTTTGAAACAAATAAAAAGAAATTCTGCACAAAACATTCAGTGGGTATGTACTTTCTGTTTCTTACTTGAATATATCTTGCAATGGCAACGATGGAATGGTGAAGGAGCTGAATGAGTTTGACATAAATATCTCAATATATGTAGAATGCGGGTGCACTAAACAATACTTGAACTCATCTGTTGTCCATTTATGCAGGTAAAAAACGTTAATTTTATCAATACAATGAATTTAACTTGTGTATCGATTGTTGCATTCTTTAGAATTTCTATTAAATAAATGTTCAATTTTTAGATCAAAATGTTTTGCTAACCAACAACTGAATGTTAACCCAATCTAGCAATGGACTATTTAATGCACTAAAAATCAAATCAAAGGGGTGACCTATCCACCCCTCATGTTGTAATCCTTTTTATGTTTATCTTCTTCATGTTGAAATCCTTCGCTTCATTATTTAAGCTGTCTGTCTACAAGGTTTAGTAGTCCTTCTCCTGAGTTTGCTATCATTGCTAGATCGTCTACGATTCGCACTTCTTTAATTATTTCCACTCCTATTGTTACTCCGTCTTGCATGTGGTCAAAGGCTTCTATCACCATACGTTCTGTGTAGGTATATCTAGATGAAAATAATAAAAATATTCTAAAAACTTAAAAAATCTTTTTTTGAAACAGCATACATGTCCTTTTATCTTTACTCTTTCACAACACATCAACCTTCATTTACTATACGTTACGTAGATAATTTTCAATTTTGCTTTTTATTGTTTGATTGTTGCCACTCGATTTTACATTTTTTGTATTCTAGTTAAATAATAATGTTATTATGTTTCTTATAAACCTAGATTAGTCAATAAGGGTCTGTAGTACAACCCCGCGAATATTGAAACTTTGTCACAAAACGCATCATGTCACTTTGAATGGATAGCAAGCCATCCAATTTTCTATTTCTAATATCTTCCTGTAAATCTCAAATTTGAGCGATGTGAATTTGCCCCAAAAATGGGTTTGTATTACCTACTGAGTCTATTGTGGACAAAAGTTAAAAATACATGTTTTACAGATAAAACGAAAATTGGATAACACTGAGTTTTTATAAGAATATAACCTTTTTGGAGTTTTCAAATGTAATTGTTAAACTACATGCAATTAAGAAAGAATTGTGGAACTCGTGCCTAACTACTCAATTTCCTCTTTCTATTCTGGTCATCTCAAGGGATGAACTTGAAAATGGACTTAAAGCTCCAAGCAAATAGATTTAGTAATACAAGTTAATATGCTCGAATCTGGTCAGTCAAGATGTTATTTTAATAAAAATTAGAATAAATTTATTCGTTTCTAAAACTCAAATCTATACGGATCTTTAATGAAATATTTTAATTTAGTTTTACATTTTATTCAGAGACATTGGTTGTACATTGTTGTTGGTCTTCTCATAAAAATCTGTGGACAACAATATTGATGCCATACAAGATGATTGATAAAAAATGACAGGTGATTTAATTTTATTTCTCCTTGAGTGCTTACTGAGCTGAGACCAAGAATGCTTAAATAGCTCAGTTGATGAAATTTTAAATTTTATGTTACATCCTTCTTATTTCAACAATTGAATACATGAAATTGCTGCCACCAGAATATGCGATCTAGATAAATGATAAAAATATTAAATTACATTATTGGCCTGATTAAAAAGCTTTGTCTGATGTTTATTGCACTGTCTGTTGACCAAATATTAAATTTTATGTGACAATTGAAATAGTAAAATGTTGGTCTGCAAGTACACACATGTGTAGACATGCAGGCTGGTAAACCTCTGGACAAAATAAACGCATCATCTATATTTTTCAATGTAATGCGTATTTGGTGATAATTCCTTGTACATATTTCTTTAATCAGCAATTATACTATTTTGCATTTCACTATTTTTCATTTACATCTTACATTTAATATTGCATTGTTAAAAACAAAACTGAAATAAAAAATATAAATAATAATTTTTAAAAATATTGAAAATTCGTTAATTTTGTCCAGAAGTGTCCAGTCATTGTTGGTTCATCCAACCTCAAATTAATTGCTTCATAAAGCATTTCAACGATTTTGCTATCTCATAAATGTTCTACAAAGTCCTAAAATATTCTCTGATATTAGATTTGGTAATACAAGTTAATTAAGTACTCTTGAATCTGGTCAGGCCAGATGTTATTTTAAAAACAAATTATATTTTGTAATAATAATTAGATTAACTTTATTCGTTTCTAAAACTCAAATCTATACGGATCTTTAGTGAAATATTTCAATATAGATTTACATTTTATTCACAGGTATTGGTCTGCTCATAAAAAGCCGTAGACAACAACAAAATGCATGCCATACAAGATGATAAATGACATGCAATTTAATTTTATCGGCCTTGAGTACTTACTGAGCTGTGACCAAGAATGCTTAAGTATCTCAGTTGATCACATTTTTAATTTAATGTTACATCCTTCTTATTTCAATAATTGAATAAATGAAATGAGTAATAGATAAAAAAATATAGAATCCAACTTATAATGGAGAATTAACAAATTAGATAAATAATTATAAATGTTTCACTTTATTAGCTTCTTCAGTATTAATTAATGAAATATCAAAAAAATATTTAATATCAGACCATAGAAAAATTTAGGTACAAAGATAAATAGCAATAGTAAACTATAGATAAAATGCTCAAAAGATTAAGAAAATTAAGAAAACAATAACAATGATAATATGAAATGTAGATAAAACATTAATAAAGAAAGACAAACACAATAACAAAACAACAAATATAATGTTTAAAAGGCTTAGACCAATTAAGATTTAACAATGTTTGCGGAAAGGATTGGATGAACAAAGAATATGTTTAAGATTCGGATGACTATTAAAAGAGTGACTATGATTGTTTATGTTGTAGTTTCACTAAAAGAATCGTCAATATCACAATTTAACCTAAGACACCAATGAGATAAATTGTTTGATGAAAATTTAAAAAAAATTCTGAGTAAGCTAAATCTTGAGGACAGAAATTCGATGGTTAGGGCTGTTAAACTGGAGACTAATGTCTGACTGTGGTTTGGTATCTTTACGGGTTAAGATTTTGGTAATAGTAATATTCATAGGGTTAGAAGAGTAATCTATAAAACAAAGCCACAAACAGCAAGAAATTATAAAAATGATATTTGTACTACTGCAATTAAGATGGACTTGAATTCTAAAGCGATTATTGGAACGATAAAAAATGTATGACAAGTTGCTTATAATTACACAAAATGATCACTAAACAATTACCGCACGTTTTGGAAGAGTAAAAACCAATTTTCTTGAGAGTGTTGTATTTCAAAGTACGAAGTTTCCGAATATTATAACATTGACTTTTGACAGATTGAAACATAAATCTAAGTGCATTGTAAAAATCACATTTATAAGAGCATCT
>JAUYWI010083931.1:0-12911 GCA_034780595.1 Parotoplana pacifica
AAATAGCAGTTATTTTAATCAGAAATTACCTACTTTTTCTCCTGCATTATTTTGGGTTCTCAGCATTATTAATTTATAGCAGGAGCATACCACCACTGCATTGGTCAAGTTAAAATAAAATGAACTGTTTTTAATCCAATTATTTAATCAATCTTTTGGTGGATTTCATTTTTAAAACCACTTGTCAGACATAATGATTAAGAGAATCTTGTATAGGCATGCTGAAAATTCAAATCATTTTACTAACTTGGATATGTATACAGGTGAGGTTTCTATTATTTATGACACTATCAATTTATAGGCAATTTGTGAAATTTCATTCTCATTCTTTCTTCATATACAACTGCTATGGATAAGTTAGCTGATGTATGGATGAAGTTGATAAGAGAAAGAAAGAGGGTTATTTTCTAAAGAAATTATTCTCAAAATGCATAATCTGATTTTTATTTTTTACAGTGTTAAAACCAATACTATTTTATTATTTCTAGATCTATATATATTTTTTAGTGACTCAACTTTTTTCAAGGAATTATTACAATGTAAGTTTTAGTGATATTGTAAAATTAAATTTTGATTAATTTCAACAACTGAATAGTCTTCCAAAAAATGCAGCTTGTTTTTTTTTCCATTTTATGTGAATTAAAAACTAAGCAAGTTTATGTTCCAAAATACATTGTTAAGATGTGCATTTGTACACTAATTGTTTTTAACCTTAACAGTGCTATTGGGGTGGAGGGAGTTTGTCCAGCATATTTTATTATATTCAATGTTAATTGAATTGTTGATTTCTTTGTTATATTGCCACTCACTGACATTCTAAACTCATTTTGATTTTTTCAAATTTTGATCAGGCAATTACAACAAATGTGATTACAATGTACTCAAAATATGTTGGAACATTTGGGAAACCAAGTATAGATAGATGAATCATCTATAATGGGTTTCCTAGTTCTGCCAACATCTTTTACATTGTAATCACCATTTATAATCAAAATTAGGAAAAAGTACATTTTTGTTAAAATAGTTCAATATATCAAATTCTATTGGAAAAGGTTGAATTAATGTTTTTAGGAGGACTGTTCATGAATAAAAAAAGGTTAAATATCATTTTTGTTGAAAAATTGTTCTTTATTCTTCAATTTATCTGTAACAGTTTGAAACTAAATTAAATTAAATTGGCTATTTAAAAATGATTTGTTAATGAGATATTTTGGGATACTCTATTCATTTATTTAAATATATGATATTCCAATCATTAGTTTTGATGAAGGTACCATTTGCATTATTTAAATATGAGCCATATTAATGAAAATCCATTTTGTGCAATTTCATAAAGTTAAGTACTTTAAGTACTATTAATATTGTTTGACACTTTTCTCTAAAAATATAAATAAATGTCCACTTTCCATGTAACTTGGCCTAATAATAATGCCTGGCCATATGTTCTTTTGTTAGTAGGGGGCATCTTCCATGTTTAATTGCCTTGTAATGAATTTTGTTTAGCACATATATCTTAGTTCTCTCATAACAGTCACCCATGGCACCAATTTCACCAGCATGTTCATCATCATGTTCATTGAAAATGGTAGGCCTTCTACTTTTAGAATAGTTTGTTTCATATGATCCTGATTCATTAAAATGTTATACTGTCCTACTGACAGTTGATTTGAAGATTCAAATCTCTAGCATTTTCTGAGAATGATTTTTCTGTATGCTCATACAGTGTACAATCAATTTGCAGGCATATATCATCATGACTTTCAGCTATTCTAATTTTAACTACACTTTAAATGGCACAAATTTTATATCTGCATATATGCCTCTTTAGTATATAGAGATTACCCTCAGACTATAAAATTGGATTGCATGTCATGTCTCTTTAACAATCTATGGCTTAAATTTGACTTCATAGCCATAGATTGGAGTTACCCCCAGCATGCTATAAACATGAAAGTTTTCAAGATTTTGATGGTGTTGCAAAATTATTGTCCTGGGAAAATGGATACTACTGTAATCATGATCCTACAGAATAGAAAGTTCTCAAGACAGTAACAATAATGAGATTTCACATGTATTTTGGTATGATTATAGCTATATGAAATGCATAGAAATCTAAATTCACAAAAATTATCTTTTTATGTAACATAAATTATTGATGATATTTTATCAATGTATTTGATTGTATTTATGGTTGGACAAAAATGACTCTTTTAAGTTCTTAATGTTTTTTTAGTAAACATTACCTAAGTTTTTTAGAACATGTTGAGATAAGTCAACAGTTTGTAAATTATTCTTTTCTCTTGTTATTTAGAAAAGTCAAACAACCACCTGGACCTCTCTACTTTTTCTGGATTACATTGGAGGTTGCCTGCCCAAATCAGTTAGTGATGAATTGTATTGTGGTTTTGTCAATTGCTGTTTTGATCATTCAATGGAAATCATGCTAGATGTTGAGGGTAAGTTTTATTAGTAAATAATTTTAGTGTATTCTAATTATATTATACATATGTTTTAATGATGAACATCAATTGTCTATGACTGAAAACTCTCAGTATCTAAATGCTTTGTTTTTTTCACAATTTTTTACGAAGTTTTTCCTTTGCTTTTCCTAATTAAAATTTGTCAAATTTTATTTTGTATTATCTATTACTATAAGTAGTATAAATAATTCAACATTGATTCAACTTTTTTAGTGTGTTATGAATGAACTTTAGGAGTGTGTATTTACAAACAAATTTACCTTTCTAAATAGAAAAAAAAAATTTTTTTTTTTACTTTGGGCTCTGTCTTATGTGTAATTAGTCTTCAATTTAAGCAAGCCAATTAATGACCCGTCACAATTGTATGTTTGACCCTACACAAACCGCAATGACATAGTTGGAAGTACTTGTTTTCTAAGTTTTTGGTCAGATTTCCTGATAACAGATTTTTTTTGTCTGGACTGAACATTTCTGGATCTAATGAAATGGACACCTTCACCACACCACCTCGTTATAAAAAAAATGATGCAATTGATTACTTAAATAATTTAGTTTAACTTTATAATAATGTTAATGTTATAATTTAGGTAAAAACAATTATCATTTTTAAAAAGGAGAGGTAAATACTTTTTTTATAAAAAATACGACCCATGCAGGACTCGAACCTGCAATCTTCTGATTAGAAGTCAGACGCCTTATCCATTGGGCCAATGGGCCTACGCCTATTTTGCTGCTTGAGATAACGCTTTATTTCTAATCGTATTTTGATAGATCTCATTTGTTTGCCGTTGATGATCTCTTTAATTTCATTATGTAAAGTTATTGTTCTTTTATGTTTGCCTGTTTGAAACACAGATTTCAATTATACCTGCCTATGCTTTTCAGAAGCTAGATAGAGCAGTAAGCGCTTGATTTATGCATAAGATGGATAGGCAGAATTTGTTATCGCTGCTTTGTAATTACGTTGCTTTTGGTTGGCAAAATTCAGTGGTTTTGTATTAAGGCCTTGTATTAATACAGCGACGATTAAATACTTTTTATTTAATAACGAAATATTAAAAATTGAAGGGTAAATTAAAACTTAAATGTTTGTAGATAATATACAAATAATATTCTGTAACTCTATAACGTCCTTGGTTGGAGCGAAGGAGGTACTTTATATTCTACATGACCAACATTTCTCGATAGAGGTTGATTTACAAAAAATAGCCAAAGAATAATGAAAATTACTCAAATATATGAGGGAAAACAGATCTAATTATTTAATAAATGGTGTATAATGCAGTTTATGACTGAAATAAATACTATTTATTTTCACTATTTCTAGCCTCAATTTAAGAATAAAAAGTTAATATTATTTCGATCTTATTCTCTATTTGGTAGCAGGTGTTCAAAAAATATTGTAATTATTTCATTAATATCTAAATAAAATTAAAGAACGCTGTAAAATATTAAAAAAACATAAAATATACATAATTTTTATTGAGGCTCCCAATGGTAACGTCTTTTATTTTTGCCAATCAGAAAGAGAAACTAAATTGTAAACAATAACGGATTTTTAAACAAGTAATCCGTCTAGTCTAACTATATAACGTCTTTGGTATGAAGTCCTTGATTCTGGATCTGAAATTGAACTATCGGAAATAATAAAGAAACAATATAAATATGACAAACTGGCAAGTTCAGGTATATTTAATCAATATTGACACCAATAAAAGACTTTGAAGATTAAATGGATTATACAAGTTGCATCCATGTTATTAATGCTTTAAGTGCAGAATATTTTTGATATTTATTTTATTTTTACAAAATAGTGTAAAATATATTAGCTAATGTCTTTAATCTCTGCCCAGCTTGTCATAGAGTAAATATACCTACATAAAGTATCCACTCAAACATTTTGAATGTATGCACCGGTGATTGTACAACCACTGACTAATATTGATATGTAGAATTGAAATCTATAATAATTGTTAAAATGTTGTCTTGATATATTTCGGGTTAGGTACTACTTTTATGCGACACCTAAGAAAAAGCAGTATGCATAAATTAAAAGTATTTTGAGAATATACATAACTGTTTGAATTTTAAACCTTTGAAAAATAAATATTTAATAAAAAAAATATATAAAATTTGATATAAAAGAACACGATTATTTTTTCAGTAAAAAAATAATTACTATAAAACTGAAAACTAATTTGATAAAACATTATGGTTACTAAATGCACAGAATAAATAATTTATACAATTGAAAGCAGAAATTTACAAACAGATATCAATTACAAAATCTATCTACATAATTATTATTTGAATTTGTAGTTTCTAGAAAATAAATGGTATAATTTACTTTATAAAATGGAAACAAAAGAAACAAATTTACATAACTTTTTGAATTTTTGTAATTAAAATTATATACTACTTTTATGCGACACTGAGTGGGTACCGTCATGGCCTAATATTACCTTAGACAATTAAAGTGATTAAATAAAAATAATATTGATTAAAGTTAATATTGGTGGACAACTGGTTACTTATTTATGGAACTCAATTTTACTTGTTTGATAACGTTATTATAAATATAAAGAAACGTCATGATGTTTTTTGTCTTTCTTTATTTAAATGTACTTATAACCTTCAATCCGCATTTTATGCTAATTAAAAAGATAAATATAGCTATTTTTATTCACCAAATGACAAGTTCCGTTTAGTCTTAAAGTTGAATGATATTGTCTATAGATAAATAGAAAACATTGTAAATAAAAATATTGTATGAAAGAAATGCCCAATAATATATGTGAGATACATATGAGATAAACGAATTAATTGTAAGTTCACCGAATCATGAAAATTGCTCCGATGGCAACTACAATTCTTAATAAACCCGACTTACCAGTTAGAAAATCGCACAATTTGTTGTGATCAACTTACTCTGAATAACAAAGCTCATGTTACTCAGGGGGCTAAACCACAGAATCATTATAGCAGAATACGGTTTCAATTAGCCCATTTTTACGACTAATTGTAACCACTCCAAAATTATCATTTGCGTAATAAATTCAGATTTTCTGCAATATGTTACAATATGTCAGTACTGTAGAACATTTTTACATTTCTTACAAGAAATATCAGACAGGTCTGGTGATTGTATAATAATTGGTGAAGAAATGCCAAAATAATTCTGCAATTTAAAATTATCTTCTACAGCAGATAATAAAACAATACGTAAACCATCATTTTCAGTTGCAACGTCTCTTAAAAGCGACAATAGCAGTTCCACCTAAAGTGTACAAAAATTCTAAATTGGTTGGTTGCTTTAGCGAGTAATTACACACAAAATATTGATTATTCATACACTTAAAAATTGTAATAATAATTGAGATATTCTATAGCACTACATATTTACTTTACTTGGCCAAGAATTTCACTCATTAAAATTGTATATCTTTGGTTTTAAAAAAGGAACCTCTAAAAAGTAATATATAATGTATTAGTCCCTGGAAATCACCTAAAAAGAATTAACTTCGTAGTTATGGGGGCAGGATTAAACCCCCACCTAAACACCTCCCATAAATCAAAACTCGCTAAGGGTGGCTAGAGCCCGAAAATTCCTGGCTAATGGCAGATGACGTCATCAGGTCCTAATCTTTAAAAGCCCCAAAATCGATATTTTGACAAAAATCACTTAAATGACTCTAAAATCCAAATAAAAAAATCCTATCTCGCTTAATGGACCTCAATTTTTATAAAGTTATGGCTCTTTCCGCAGACACAGATAAAATAGATACAGAAAATATTTTATGAAGCAAATATGTTAATACAAGTAATAATGAAAAAAGGCGTTCTGACTTATTTCGAGTTTGATACTATTTATTTAAGGTTTGGTCTACATAAAATTATGGGCTAATTAATAAGTAAAAATATTATTATTATTTTGTAAATTGCTACCTTGATATCATCTTCATGTACATCAGTGACAAAAACGTGTGAAATTGATTGAAGCCCACGCGCAGTAGACATTTTATTGAGAAGTACATCAGTGGTACAGTAAAATAGTGAACCATAAGATCGAGGAAAAAACAATTCAAATGGAATGCCATAACCACAGGAATCGCCCATTTTTTCGCCTCGTTGTTGAGACACCAGGTCGGCCAAAAGTTTTGCATTAATTTCATATGGGTTGCAAACAACAACATTGCATTGTGCACCATTTCCCTTGGAAATAAAACTGTCCAGAATGTATTGAGGCAGCTGAAAACATTGTTATCATAAGTAAATTAAAAATACATATCAATTACTAGTTTAGATTTTTTACATAATTGTTTTTTATTGCGTGTGTTAGATTTAATTCATTCAACTAAAAATCTAATGGACACCAACAATTTGGCTTGGTCGAAGTAAATAAGGGTAATTAAACTAAAAGATGGGAACTTCAACATCGAGATCTCAACCTGAAATCAATACTTACCGTTTACACTGATGAGTTGGTAGACAGGGCAACAAACAATAAAGTCCCTTGATGGAGTAGAAATCTCAATCAAAATTATATAGCTCTAGACCAACTTTAATTATCTTTGGTATCAATATAATTATAAGGTTAGGAAGAAATTGTCATGTGACAGGGCCTAAACTATTATCTATTAAATAGTTAATATCAGCATTTCTGCTTACTTGATATTTGAATTATTAATTCATACAAACCTGTGATGCTCCACCATAGGCATTGGGTGCAGAAATTAAAGTAATAGAATTATCAGTGATATTTTGTAGAATTCTATCTTTTTCAGCAAACAATGAAGGCGAGAAACTCTCCAATGTATCGCATACTTTCATATTTTCACTAAGTTTTTCCATATCCACTTCCTACAATATATTAGACAGAACTTAAATACAATCTTGGTAACCCGAGTGATTATGTTACCTATCGTCTTGAGCCAACAAATCGTCGTAGGACCGCTATGGGGGTTGTTACTTTACTATTCTAGTAGGACCCATTGAAAAGAAGATCAGAGCAAAACATTCCAAACGCAGAGGTCCAAGTATCCTCTATATTTATGCGCTGGGGATGAGAAAACTCCAGAAAACCATAAAATAGATCCCCACCGACGCCAGCCACCAAACCTTCCAAAGACGAAGGTCTGACAGCATACCTTCAACAAAGACCACCTCATAACAAAGCACGCTTGGATCACGTGCGTTTGCAGAATTCTGACATGCGCCCAGCAAACAATATGGAAGCAGACCTTAAACATAATAATAAAATGTAAAAGACCCACAGAAATTCCACAGCTGTTTGGTTTTCCTTTTGATGACACACTCTGATATTGGCCTAAGGGGTCAAAATTGTCCTAGACAAAAATGTCAAACTGAGCTAATAAGCAAAAGTGCCGATCACTGTGAGTTTTTAATACAGCATACATTCTATATAAACTTTTAATATCATTCAAGTCCGTGATAGTATTTCAAAATGTTCAAAATTATGGCGATAATGAAATGTCATGACGTCATAGAACATAAACTTTGAATTTTATTATTTTTACTTATAGGATCGTCATCAAAAAAATTTGCATGTTCGAATTAATATACCGTATATTGCAAATTTGTTCTATTAATTGTCATTTATCTTTCTTTTACTGAAAACAAGCCTATGACCAGAGATGACTCTCACTAAGAAACTGAAACCAAACTCACTAAAAACTATTTAACGCAATGTAAAAACTGGAGAGGCATCATGTTACTCTCAATAGCAAAAAAATTCTTCTGACGAGTCATCTTCAATAGAATTACTGGGCAAGAAACTACGTCAAGAACAAGCAGGATTCCGGAAGAACCGATCCTGCTGTGACCATATTGCCACCTTCCGAATCATTGTGGAAAGCATTTGACTCGATCAACCACGATGTCTTATGGAAATTACTCCGACACTACGGACTGCCTCCCAAAATTGTACAAATAATCCGACTTTTTAACCAAACTTTGAGGCCAAAGTGCTCCACGAAAACGAACTGACGGACCCATTTCCAAATGGAGACGGAAGTGAGACAGGGTTGCCTATTAAGCCCCTGTTTCTTGTTGCCATAGACTGCGTCGCCAGGAAATCCTTCAACAATAACACTGGAATTCAATGGACACTCACAAAAATACTTGATGACATCTTTTAATAATAAGCCAAAAGATCTTAGAAAATGTGGCAAACTACGGGAAACAAGTCGGACTCAAAATAAATGCTGAGAAAACAAAAGAAATGCGCATACGAACACGAACAGATGCCGGAGGAGGCACAGAGAAAGACAAAAGAGCCAGATGTGGAAAAGCCCAAAGTACATTCTCTATGCTTAAGAGAGTCTGGAGATCCAGACAGATCTCACTTGCAAATTGAAATCTGTCTTACTGTATGGGGTTGAAATAAGGAGTCTAACCAAGAAGATCACCGCAAAACTCCAATCCTTTGTTAACAGTGGTTGCGTTACATAGTAGGGGTTTGGTGGCCAAGGACTATCTCCAACATGGCTCTGTGGAAGAAGACCAACCAGGAACACATTGAACACACCATCAAACGCAGACAATGGAGATGGATCGGCACACGCCAGGCCTTGCAAGCGATGGCACCCTGAAGACGCACGACCGAAAGCTACCTGGAGGCGGAGCATGGAGAAAGACCCGGAATCTAAGCAACTATCCTGGAACGAGGCAGCTCTATTAGCTCAGAACAGGGCCGCTGGAGTAGCGAAGAGGATTAAATAAGTAAGTAGCCAAAGAAGGAGAATTATTTCAATGATTCTGTACTCGATTGACCAATATATTTTCAGCATGTATACAGACTATTCTGCTCAAGATCCAGCTGTCATATTGCAGCAATTTGTGTCCTCAGCGCCTCTGAAAATTTCATGTAGGACATGAAGACAAACTATTACATAGAACTCGTGTAGGCAATTATCCAATATAATGAATTTATACTGACTTAATATAAATATAACTATTTGGATTGGCCAAACTACAGCTTCGGTAAAAAAACGAGGCCCCAATAAATTTTCACATTTTATATATTATTTTTAACCGAGTTAATATGGTCAACCAAAAAAAGTTAAATTGAGCAGTAAAACCACAAAACTACTGATAAATTATGAACCCAGAGAAAATTTCATATCAAATCCAACATAAGAATTTTTTATTAGAAATTAAAATCTATAACTGGTAGTCAGTAATATATTTATCTACGGTTACCGTCTGATTTTTCTTAGAAGACCAAGCCTCAACTCCTGCTGTTGGTGGAGACCAACTAACGACACCAATATCTCCTCCACCCGACTGAATAGGTGTAGTCTGTCGATTATTCATGGAATAAATTTGGTCATCGAGAGTAGTCTCAGAAAATTCAGTAATAGAAATATCATCCGTAACAGGAAGTCCAGTAAATAAATCGTAACATTCAGTGCGAATCGTAGGTTTCTTTATCACTGATACACCAGAATCCTCAACTAATTTGTTTACCACGCTTTCAAAATGTTTCGAGAACTGAATAGGGTTGGATGGGCTATGCTAAAAATTGAATATTTCATTTTATTACAAAATGCTTCTAAAACAAAGAACTCAAAATAAAATATGGCTAGCTTTTGGGTTTCTTGAGTCCTAAGAGGTTGATTTTTAGTGTTTCGTCATTTCTACTTGAATGTTTTCTAGTTTTCCGTCACATTGCATCGTTCACGTGTTCGAAGTGCCAAACCATACTTCGTTTCCATGTTTCCGGATATTGATCCAGTGATTCATAGCACTCCTTGCCTTTTGGCGCATCGAACCGCCACCGGAGTCCGAGTTCAAAGGGATGAAGGCATAATGGAACACATTCCTAAAAATCGGCTTCAACAGCTGTGATAGAAGGCTGGGGGAAACCACTATCACAATCCCTCCCGTAAATGATACTATGGCACACTGAGGTAGAAAAATATTTTAGTCAAAAAAAATCCTTAGGGGTGTATGAATGTGCTAATGCTAACTAGAAAAAAATTCCCAATTATCCTGAGCTACAAAGTCACTTTTTCAAAATGGCGGCTATTCTGGATTTTCCAAATCAGATATTTGTGCGATTTTGTTTCTAAAAAGAATTCACCAAACAAAACTAAATTTTTCTGACATCCCAAGTGGTGTAGTAATATGATAATGCAAACTAGAAATTTTTTTCCAATTATCCTGAGCTAAATAGTCACCATTTCAAAATGGCGGCTATTTTTGATTTTTCGAATGAGATAAGTTTTCTATTTTGTCTTTAAAATGAATTTATCAAACAAAATTTAATATTATCTGACGTCCTAAATGTTATTTGAATATATCTATTAAAGTAAATTTGATCAAGAAACTTAAGTATCTTGTTGTGATATATCCATGTCTATTTTCAAGTTTTAGAACCTTCTTAGGAATACTAAAAACAATATGATACATATAATCTAATAATTAACAAGTGCAGGAAAGTTATAAATTAGTCACTGCTGACAACAGTTTTGCGCTGTACATGGGATGACTGCCGTTCACTTGATATTTTTACCATGTGATCTTAAAATCCAAATGAATGGCTTCTCCAGTTTGTTCGCTGAGTCTTCCCAGACCTGCTGCTTTTCTGGAGAAGAAATCATTTAAGTGAAAAAATACCGCATGTATTTTAGGTGTTACAGAAATATGTAGATCAAGGTAAGTTTCTATGAATCGTCTGATGTTGGATAAATATGCCCCGTCCAATTTTTTTCCAAAAACAGGAATGGACAACATCAGCAAATGACCGAAGAGTAGCAATAAAGGAAGACAACAGTGGACAAATAGATTCTAAGTAATCAATGTTTTTCAGCAGCTTATGGCATGAGTTGCCATTGAATGATCCCCCGTGTATCACTTCACGTTCCACGTGACAAAAATGGGCCCATTTGATAATGTCTGGCCACCATGTTTTCCATTTCATTGTAGTTTATTTACAGTACCCAGAAGGAGATGCAGTTCAGGTGGAGGTATAAAAATATGTATAATTTCAATGATCAATTCATCATCATTCCTTCCCTTTACAATTGATGGGGGGTGTATAACATTCCCATAATCTTTGGCCCGCGATGAGTCACCATTTTAATCATAAAATTTCCAGAACTTTTTATTTATATTTCCAATGGTTCGAAGCTCTCCCCTGTTATCCAAATTGGACTTATCTGCATCACACCATGTGCATGGGTGCTTGCTATCACAAGGCCAACCAGTATGTTCGAAAGTTTCAGAGCAGTTGCCACTGTGTAATTAAAAGAATTGTAGATGCTGCAAAGACCAAGCAATGTCCAAATTCTTAAGATATTTGAGTAGTTTTCTTCTACATCTTGCAAAATAGCCAGCAGAAAGATTTTTATACACTACTGTCCAATATTTGTGTAAAAGCAATACCATCAGCGTAAGTGGAGCGCCTTTTGGATGTGTTTTCAGAAACACCAGAAAGATTTGAACTCAAAATGTCGCATCCAGCACCACGAATATTACCACGCCCAACACCCAGTCTCACTTTCAGTATGCAGTTATCTGAATCCTGAGGTACTGTTTTTTTGGAAGTCAATAATGCTCTGGCCAACACCCAGTCTTACATTCGGTATTCAGTGATCTGAATCCTGTGGTACTGTTTTTTGGAAGTCAATAATGGCCCAGTCAACACCTAGTCTCACACTTGGAATTCCACGAACACCCAGTCTTTGGTTCAGAGGTTTGGAAGGTTCCTAGATTCCTAAGTTTGTTGGATCCTGTGATGCTGATTCTTTTTCCCTAATGCTGATCACTAATTTTAAAAATCCACCACCACTATCAAAACAGAGCTTTATGTCTGCTTCGAGTAAGTTCCTTCATGACACACATGGAAATAAAAGATGACACATCATTACAGAAAATAATTGCTCGCGTAGTTGGAATAAATGTTAAATCTTTTTGAAAAAGTCTATGTCTTTGGAATCAAAAAATGATGTAATTTCTTCCTTTCTTGTAACAATTTTATACTTAGCATATGGCTAAATAATTTTCCTATCTTTACTGGTAGCAGAAGGTAGGGCTTCAGCCATCTCATTAATAGTCTGGCATTAACCTGTTTTTTATTAAACATATTTTTTCCTTTGAGAGTTCTCTCATTTCTTTTTAGTTTTCCCCATATAAAGGAGGCATATCGATTTTCTGGCAGCCTTATGATTTTTGGAATATGTAGGCTTTTGTATTTAGAGCCTAGAAAATATTTAAATATTGACTAGGTTTTAAAAAAAGTAACTTGTAAATTTGTTATAGGCAGGACCAAGAAATTGGTTTTTAGACATATAACTATGTCTATGATACCATTTTCCTATGTATGTAGAAGAAATCTTTACTGCAGAAAACATAAAAATAAGAAATAAAATTAGTCAAGCCTTCGACAGTATTAACATCATAGAAATG
>JAUYWI010083942.1:0-12910 GCA_034780595.1 Parotoplana pacifica
TTGAGTGTTTCCATTAGTTTTTTCCAATTTACCCTGTCAAATGCCTTCTCAAAGTCGATGAAGCATATGTATAGTCCGTTATCATATTCAAGGCTTCTTTCGATGATTGTTCTCATTTGGGTAAGAAGTATGAAAGTTAGAAAATTTCGAGATCATTAAAAGTCATTGGAAAAGGCGGGTATCTTATATTTAGAAATAAATTAAATTATAGTTTGAGAACTATCAGTTGGGTATCTTTAAGTATGTATATACATTTGAATTGTTGCTGGCTTTTTTATGCTTCTAAATATTTTTCTGTTTACATTGTACTGCAATGTTTCTGAATGAAACTTTTTTTGTTTTAGTTCTGTTTCGGGAATATCTCTGCGAGCCAGGAGCGCTGCTGCTACATCCGAAACAGTGAGACTAGCTATAGCTCATAACATTGATCTGGAGAAGGTGAAACACCAAGCAGCTGCCTCTATTATTCGTTTGGCCGCGCGCACCTTTCAGAATGCCAGGTTGGCGCTAAATCGTGACTTCGACATTGACGTGGAGTTGTCCGTGGCTTCTGGTGTGGCCGTATCGGCCGGCGGCGAAGAAAATCTGCGCTCGGCGGGCATTTACTTTTGTCATTTGTGTCGAGAGAAGAAGGAGCGCACCGCAGCAGTGAGATTTTCTGTGGCTAGAAATCGGTACCCCATTGTGAGTAATGTAATGGCACATCTTCGTTCTCATTTCTCTGTTGGTGGCAAACTGCCAGGCAGTAGTGGCCGAGTCGATACCAACAGTAACTTTACTGCGGAACTTGCTCCAACGTCTACCTATGCGACACGCAGCCATGCTGGTATTCAGCAGCGGAACCATAGCGAGAGTGAAGGCGAGGCCAATGGAGAGAGCACAGGGGAACAAAGCGGCGCTGAAGCCACTCAACCGGTTCCACCACTGTTGATAGCTGGTATGAAACGATCTCATTCCCCGGTGGACCTGGGCTTTTCACCAATTGTCCTCTCTTCGCCCAGTCCTTCAATGTCCGATAGTAAGGAGCAGCAGCAGGCGGAGGATATGGATATTAAAGGCAGCCCCGAAGTTGACCAAGATATGGAGGACAATTTTCAGAATGGCGATAGTCAGGGAAGTCAGTCTACCGATCCCAAGAATGACGATGACGATAGCAATGACAAGAAATGAGGTTGATGAATTGGTGAGGAGTTTTGGCGATGGTCAGGATCTACGCAAAAAGTGTTTTTAACGACCAAAAACGGTATTGTGAGTTTTTGTTTTTTGTTGATATTTTTTGTTGAAAACTGCATGCAAATTGATCAAACCTATTTTTAACAATGCCTAAATAGATTGAGATGGTTTCGTTATTGGTGATAGACATTCCACACTTATATTCACTATTCGTGGTAGGAAAATCTTTGTGCAATTAAATAAAAATTATTTCCTATTACTTTGTTATGCATTTATTGCTGTTTTGGCTATTTACAGGCATGATTTGAAAAAGATGCACCTTAATAGAACATTCGTTTTTTGTATTATGTACCATAGCACATACTCGTACACACCTTTGTTACCATTGGCAATGAGGAAAGAAATTTATGATTTCGTCCTGCTTTTTGAGTTTTATGTGTGAAAGCTTAAGTAATAACGCATTGTAATTTTCCTTTGAGCAGACGTTCTATGCAGCAGAAGTTATTAAAAAGACAGAATTTTGCATGGTTTTTATTCATAATTTTGTATTGTTTTCATTTATAATCTGCTACTCATACGATAAGTAATGTAGCAATGTACATTCATATAAGAGGAACAACTATTTAATTTATTATTTGTAATTTATTTCATTAGCTATTGTACAAAAATGTACCTAACCCCCACCCCCATATTACAAATCTTCACTGAAGTCGTTCAAAGTGGTTTTTATTATTTGAAAATTGGATTTAACTTTTACATAATATTATTAGACTACTTTAATCGAAAATTATAATATTATTAAAAGAAACCCATCCAAATGGGTACATTTTGGGAAATTTGCCTTAATAATTAATCTAGTCCACTTTTAGTTTATCCCATTTTAAGGTGGTCTTTGTTGATGCTTTTTGATAATCATATATTTTTGAGAATGACAATGAATAGATTTATGCGCAACTTACTCTAGTCCACAGAACCCTCTAGGTTTGTGACTAGACCCGGCCACATTTAATTAATATTTTGAATTTTAACTCCCTCCACACCTTTTCACTTCTGTGTGGCTTGCTTATGCCAGTAGTGGATTGATTTTAGAATTACATATTAAACTCATCTGCTTGGCATAACGAAAGCTAACTTTTTGGTAAATTCTTTTACTGAGTGGTCTGGTATCATAATTTGTTAGTTTTAACCCCCCTACCTATGTACATAATATTTTATTATCTTACTACTATTTAACAATTGGATGAATACATACATCACTGTATTATATATTTTCTAATTCATAACACTGGCTATTCATAATTTATCGTGGGTAACCGCCTATCGTCATGAGTAACAGACACTAAAATATACAACTGTTGTAGCTTTCGTTATTTAGATGGAATACACAGGCTTCTTGTTAGTAAGTAGCCAGTTTTAATGGCTAGCTTAGAGATAGGGTACGAAGTATATTCACGTCTCGGCTGATTTTAATACGTCTGGCAATGAGTAAACCAGCGAAATGTGCACTAGTGGGTAATGAGAGACAACAAGCTTCTCGCGACGCTATCTTGGTTAATATTTCGTCCAACGAATTACCTAGCTACTCTACCTTTAACTAGGTAGATGTGGTATACGCAGTTGGTATTGCCTATCTTGGTTAAATTTCATAGCTAACATAAAAATATTTATAATATATTCTCGAGAACTAATATCGATTTGTACTAGTTATTTTCTAAATCGTCAAAATAGCTAGACTAGAATGATAGAATTAGATGGCAGTTGTTGGTAGGTAGTAGAAATTGGTTAGCTGGTTGGTTTACTTCAATACTTTGTTAAATGGAAACCTACCAAATGTGCACACTGTCTCGTTGAATGGTCGGAAACATTTACCAAGTAGACTAAGCTTGAAAATTTGCTGTTATGTCTTGGCTATCATTTAAGATAATGTTTCGTACTGAATCGATTATCTTCTATTCAATTTACGTAATGATAGACTTGGTTGATGACAGCAATTAATATAAAACCGTACTTGTATTTTTGAGTGTATTTATTCTCAAAAGTAGCAATGATTTTATTACAGTGTAATTGAATCTACATATTATGTAGTAGTTGCTAATTTGGTGTGAGAATTACTAACTGAATGTCTCTTCTTTGAAATGTAATTTATTCAGGTGTACATGAAATCATTTTATTATGTAGTAACAATGTGCTGATTCTGTGGTGCGTATGTAATTCTTATATCGCTTTTAACCATTTGTCATTTAAATTTTGTGCATTAACGAGATACCGTGTTAAAAGATCTAGACAACCCGTAATTAACCAAATTATTTATAGAAAACTATCAGAGACATTATACGCAACGTTATTGATTTTGAAAAAAATCTCTAGTAAAGTAGAGAGATTTTTTCCAAAATCAGTCGGGTGTCCTATGAAGGAACCTTTGCTTGCAAAAAGCTATTGTCCAAATGTGTCAAAGTACCTGATTACAATGCCCAACTAGAGTAATCCTGATCTAAACTCCATTTTTGGAAATGAAAAGGGCTAAAAGGCTAGTCCGGGAGCCTGTAAACTTCATCCTACAGGAGCGAGGTCCCAACAGTTGCCTATCTTAATGGTTAGGTGTTATATTCAGTATGATAAAACTGGACGTCTGCCGCTATCTCAGCGTTTCCTAAGCCCACAAGGACCTATCCCTAAAAATCAAAATTTTTCTTGAATGTTTATCCAATTGGCTTCAAGTTTAGGAAGCTGATTTCTGTTAATGTTACAATTGGCGTGGTCTTACGTTCACAGGAATTAGCATTTGTAAAATTAAGATAAAATACAGTACTACTTGCAAGTAATATGCATATACACTATGTATCTTTAAAATAACATTTTAAAGAAAACCTATTTCCCGTAAACGTAGGAACAAGCTATTTAAAAAAATTACATATGACAACAAAAGTCAATTCGCTAAATTTGAAGCCAATTGAATAAACGAGAAAAATTCGATTTTGGGGGGATAGTAATTTAATATTTAAGGTCCTCTTGCACCTTTGAAATAATGGCAGACGTCCAGTTTCATTATACTGAATTTAATAGCTGACCATTAGAATAGCTCACTGTTGGGGCCTCATTCCCTTCGGGCAAAGTTCACACGGGCTCCGGGATTAGTATCTTTGTATTAAGATTCAATACAATCAATAGAACTAGAGATGCTTTATTAACATCATTTAGTTAATGAAATATGAATTTTACTTGTTATGCACTTTACTAGTCGAAAATCAATTGTCACCGGAGTTGGTATGCTTCTAACCATCCTTGATAACATGGTGTATTATTATTAGATATACTTACTATAGGGGGTTGCAATATAAAAGTTTTTTTTCTCAAAAATATATTTAAATAACGATCAAGTTGAAAAAATATACGACCAATGGTTGGTGTTAAATTGTTCACACAATTATCCTGTGACTCTGACAAGGTTTGTGAAATTCAAACTTCATTTATCGTATACTTTTCATTCTGATATATTTTGAGTTAAAACGACATTTCTTTTGCACCACTCCCATACATATGAGGTGTTGGTTGAGATTGAGCGGTTTGTTTATTTTATCACTCAAATTAAAAATATTTACAAATAATTATTATTAATCAAACATTAAATGTATGGGCAGTTTGAAGTTTCTTAATGTTAAATAAAAACACGAAATTCAAGCGTTTAATATTTTGCCTATGTGGTTTTATTAAATTCAAATTTGCAACATCATAAAATTGAATAGAAGAAATTAATCATCTGTAATACATAATTTAAAATTTCAATTGCACCAGGTAGATATTTAAATCACCAACTATGGAAACTAGAAATACAAAATATAACACAGAAAAAAGGGATCTGTAGTCAAATGTCCATTAATCCACCTATTTTTAATATTAACTAGAAAAATATAATGAAACTATATGTAATAATCAGGAATCGTATTCCAAAAGATCTACGCGACAATAACAAGAACGAAATCTAACGAACTGTCGGTACTTAAACTAAAGATAATGGACTATTTTGTATTTCTAGTTTTCATAGAAAATTTTACGTGGTGCAAGTGCAGTGGACATTTTATATTATAGCTATTTCTATCGATTATTTATTATTGACATTTTAAACTTTGTGACGTATAATTTGTATTTGATAAAGCCAAATGGTCGAAATATTATATTTTAATTCTTGTTTTTTTTCTAAATTGGTATGACATCCAATCTGAACATTATATCTATTAAGTGATTGTTTTGTATTATTTAAGTGATTTTCAAAATCAATATTTTGTTAATCGGACAACGTTCAATTTTTAGAGCTTTATGATGTTATCGGCTGCTAGCTCGCTCCCCTATCATTTTATACAAGGTGCCTGTTTCCAAATGTTAGCGAAATCGAGATGTGAAAAATATTATTTTGATGGGGAGGGTCGGTCGAGGTTAGATGTTTCAACTTATAAGGAAGCATATCTACTAATTACGTTAATTAGTAGTTAGGCGTCAATATAACTCCATGATTTCTGAACTTCCTCGTCAAAAAAGAAATGTTTTATTTGGTAAATAAGCTTAATTAGGAATTGCTATTATCTTTGATGTGAAAGGTTATGTAAAAGCTAATTTTTTAGTGGCAAAAAGGAAATACATATCTAGCAAAAGTTTGAACCTAGTATATAATAAACTCGAACTAAACTATTTGTTTGAATTCATATTTTAATCAAACGAATGTATTTAAAATTATTGAAAGTTTTCTCTGGTTTTTATTTTATCGTGTTTGAGAGATACTACTCTAGTAATATCATGTAATATTGATTTAATTTTAGTTTGATTATGGCATCTATTTGTCATGACATGAATGTAAATATCTTGAGTTGTGTTGTAATTAATATATCTACTAAATTGTATAATGAATGTTGCTTCTTATTTTAGTGTTATGTAATATTAGAAACACGTTTAGGACGCTTTAGGACACTCCTTATGTCAACTATTCTATATTAATTACAAAATTTTATAGCCTAAGAAAAAAAAACAATACCGTTTACTAGTTTTATTTTTAGTGGATTAACTCTAGAAGTTAATTTAAACCCACATTTACACAGTAACAACAAAACTAAAACAATATTTTTTGGATAACATTGATTATCTGTTTTTGTGGAGGGAAAGATATTTTTGGCCAAAACTACTTAAATTGATCTAAAGTCCAAATTAAAAATTAGAAATTAGGAAGGCATTAGATATATTTTAGCAAATTGAATACCTGATTTTTATCGTGGCTGGTCATAAGGCCCAGTACCAGGTCAGGTCATAAATTTGATTTTCCAAAGTGAATTTTTCATGAAAATAGTCCTGATTGTTTTAAAATGGTTTGTTATTAGTTTCTAGTAGTTTTGGAATGATGGTACCAAGAATTTAATTTGAGAAAAGTTTTAGTGCATTGGTCGGTCCATTTTTGTACATACCTTATTTTCTAACTCGATAAACCTATGTGTTGGGGTTTTAGTAGAATTAAGAAGCAGGGCTAGGAGTTTGTTAGTAGTGTGTATTTGTAATAAATTCAAAATTAATTTCTGGTTGGTTTCCAAAAGTGATGCTACTAGCTAAGGTTTGATATGTAATCAAATATTTTAAAATGATAGTTATAAAAAGAATTTTTTGTTGCTATGCTATATTGATGACCCTAGCAACAGTTGCTAAGTGGAAAATTGATCAGAAGAAAGTTCATATATGGTTTCATGTTTAATAGGTATCATAAAAGCATTGTTATATGGGGTGTATTTGTAAAATTTCATTGTTGCTACCTACTTATATTGGCAGCAGTCTAAGCGAATAGTATATATGTTGCAATCAAAGTTGAAAATCCGTTAATGTCGGCATTATCTAGTTAATGTAGGCATTTTAGTTAATGTCTACATTAACTAGATATGTAGAGAGACGCCTTGCCTGCTAACTGCTTAAACTGTTTAACTTATCCCTGATTGGCTAACCGTTGGATACTTTCATTTACCTACAAGTGAATCAGGCTACAATACCCATCCATGAGTCACATAGTTAGCTGCTTTAATTTACCTAGTGTCCACTTTAACTGAAATTTCAGTTAATTAGCGGATTTTCCACTTTAACTGCAACATAATATGAATTAAAAGTTTGTATATGAAAACTAATGTGTTATAAGCCATTGGTTAGTTGTGTAAATTTTTTAACTTTTGGACGTATACTTTTCTGACAGTGACTGTTAAAAATAACATAAAATATGAAACTCTAAGGGTGGGGCAACACTTGCACGGGGCTGAATATATAACTTTTTACTATGCCATGTTTGTGTCCCTAGCAACAGTTGCTAAGTGGAAAGTTGATTAGAGGAAAGTTTCATATAGTCAAATTCTCATAGAACCATTGTTATATGGAAAAAATCCTTGTTGCTTTGTGATTTGGCATCTCTAGCAACCGCACAAAAATAGAAGAATAGATTTTTACTTTTCATCCCAAAGTTAATTTAGGTGCCAAATTTCATTAAAAGCGGTTATTGTTTAGACTATGATATTTGTGTTTGAAGAGGATAGAGAAAGAGACAAAATAAGAAAATATAAACAGATTTTGATATACATATTTAAGCTCTCTCACCAACAAAAATAGTTAATTACAATCTTTTGTTTGAAAGATATATGTAAAATATGTTATTCACATTTATCACAAATTTTGAATTACATATAAGCCTAAATGTGAAAAATCAATAATTGTCAGCCCTAAAATATTTATCAAATCCAAGTAGACTTATCACAGTGTTGTACATGTTAATTGAAATGAGGAAAATTATATGTATCAAAAGTTCTTATTATTTTTCAATGCTAGTCCAGTTGATACCAAAGGTCACTTAAAATGTCAAAAATATGTGTTCAGGCAATGAGAACTCACCTGGAAACAGAGAAATTTTCTGGATAGTTTTGTTATGAGACAGGTCAACCAAAGGCATACTAGTTGAATAATGTGGAATCCAGGGGCACTGGTATGGTGTTCAAGGGGTAAAGCCCCCACAAAAAATGTGATTTTTTAAAAGTCTAAAAGCCTTTATTGTATAAAACCCTATTGTACATACCCAGACAACTGGTACCAAACAAATATATCTTTATCTGGTTTTAAATATTTGGTTAACAAAATCAAAGAATGAAAAATAGCAACTGTGAATGAGTGAGCACTTATGGCGAATCTAGGGGGCTTTCTCGGAAATTTTTTAGACTAGATTCAATTTCTTGCAAATTCTCAGTATTTTATTTGTGTAGTTTTCAATAAAATACTGTAAGAAACACATAATTTATTTGTTATATGTGGAAAATAATCTTTATTGCAGCAAACATTCAAAATATGGTATAATATCTGTCGAGCCTTCGACAGCACTAACATCAAAGTAATGAATGTAATCCAACCAAAAGATGTGTAAAATATAAATATTGCTTCGACATAAAAACAACATCCTTTCAAGATCGAATGAAAACCATGTAATCATGTGCATCTTGTTCTACAACCAAGCTAAAGCATGAAAAGATGGCCAGTCAAGCTCGGTGATTGAAATGAATAAGAAACAGCATCCGGTCACAAAAACCCATGCCACAGACATAATGCCAAGATTTTCAAGTAAAACCAGATAAAGCTAGGGCATTTCCCATAGGCAACGCATGTAAATATCCTCTAGTTTGCACGAGAAATGGCAAGGGGTACCGTGTAACCCACAAACACCGTTAATGAAGCAAGTGAACCTTAAACTAGGGACATGGAATGTCGGATCAATTTTATCGAAGTATTCAAGAGACTTGACACTTTCAGGAAATTTATGGAGTGAAGGGCTCCGGAGTAAGAAATGAAGATAGAGAGTGCAGAAAGGTTAGATTTAGTCATTGTAAACATTTTTCATAAAGAAAGAAGAACACCTAATTTCCTACAAAAGTTGAGAAAAAGCTACACAACTTGAATATATGTATCATTATAAGGAAAGACGATTTTAAAGTGGTGAAAGACAGCAAAGTCAGACTAGGAGAAGAAGTCGTTGCACAACATAATTTCTTTTTACAGCCCTCGACATAAAAGAGAATTGGCTGAGAAAGAAGAATTTAAGACAAGTGATAGAGAATTTTAAGGAAGTAGAAAGTGTTGAAGAAACAAGGAAAAATATAAAAAATCCACAATCCTAACAACAGCAGAAAAGGTTTACGGAAAATCTAAAGGAGGAAACCATAGAGATCGGACTCGGGCTAACTATGCGGTCCGATTTCTATGGAGGAAACACAATAGAAAAGGAGACCTGGTGGTGGGACAAGGATCGTATAAAGAGCAAAAAATAAACTTTCAAGAAGTGGCAAAAAGAGAGAACTGACACCAAAAAACGAGAGTACAAAAGAATAAAGTGGATAACAAAACAAGACATATAAATAGTGGTATGATAAGATGTACACAAAAGAAGGAGAGAAAATGATATACAAAATGATGAAGTAAAGAAGGGGCTCAGAAGAAAAGAGATATCATGGAAACTCTCGTGATAAAGGATAACAGTGAAATGTTTTAATGAACAAACTACAAATCAAGGAAAGATAGAATGAATATTTTAACAACTTACTTAATGCTGAAAACGAAAGAAATGATCTATATGAGACAGCCAGCTGAAGAAACATAAAAAAGAAGAGACAAAAAAGGTTCATGAAGAAAATGGAATTGAAAAGCATCTGGATGCACCGGAATAGATAGGTATAGAAATGTCCAAGAAATTGGAAGAGGTAGGTGAAAAAAATGCGCTGCCGTTTCATGACAAAGATCAGGGAGATTGGGAAAAAAGCGAAATAGTATCTTACAACAAACAGAAAGGTGAGCCTCTGGAATGTGGAAACATAAAGGGAATAAACTCATCGAACATCCAATGAAATTGTTTGAAGAATGACCAAAGGCTAAGACAGATAGTTAAACATCAGTGATATGCGATTTTGATTTAGTCAAAGGAGAGGAACAACAGATGTGGTTTTGTAGTACTACAGTTGCAGGAAAAGTATATGGAGAAAGAAAAAGACCTGTTTTTCGCATTCGTTGACCTAGAAAAAGCTTACGACGACTTTCCAGAGAACTAGTTTACATTAGTTTAACAAAGAAACACAAGTACCGGAGAGAAAAATAAGCAAAAAAATAAGAAAAAAATAAGAAAAAAAAGCAACATACCATCAGGTCAGGACAGTATTAAGAACATGCTATGGTGCAACAGAAAAATTTAATATCGATGTAATCTTACACCAAGGCTGAGTCCTAAACCCCTTTCGTTTTATAATAGTTTTAGACGTCATCAGCAAAGAGTTCAGAAAAAGACTTAATGGAGTTCCTTTTTGCAGATGACCAAAAACGAAACAGAACTTCAGGAAAAGGGGATAAATTGGCAAGTAGGAGTGGAAAGAAAAGGACTGAAAGTTAACACTACGAAGACAGAAGTTATGGTTAGCAGTAAAGTTGGAACAAAAACAACATAAAGGAAAATAATGGTAGGATGCCGAACCAGGTAGGAAAGTTCAAGTACCTAGGAATCAGAGCAAGCAATACGCGCAAGAATAACAGCCGCATGGAAATGGAGACATGACAAAAAAATACCCAGAAGACTAAAAGTTAATATTTACACAACAGTGATAAGATCATGCAAAATACTTTTAAAGATAAACAACTCAAAATTACTACTAAACCAATGAAATGAATAATAGAATCAGATATTCTTGGATGGCCTTCCAAAAACTAGAACCTATTCTAACCTCCAAAAACACACCTCAAAATGTCAAAGCTAATCTCTTCAATACTAACGTCCTCCCGGCCAACATTTCCAAGAGAGCATATCAGAGCTGAAGAAATCAGAAGAAAGAGTGGTGTCAAAGATATTATCCACCAGATTTGCAGATGTAAACATCGTTGGGCAGGCCACGTAGCAAGAATCCACGACAACCGGTGGACAATTAAGGCGACAAACTGGTACCCCTACAACCGACTTAGACAACGTGGGAGACCTCATGTTAGATGGGAAGATCCATTCAAAGCAACCTATGGTATCACTTGGACCAGACTTGCTCAAAATAGAAATTAATGGAAGAAGAAAAGCGGTCTGCATCTTGTTAACAAACACACACACACACACACACAACACACAAAACTAAGACCAGGTTCTGTATAATTGATATGGAATGTAAAAGTAACAGTAACATATACGTACCTATGTAGGTACATAACAGATAAATAGTAAATTATTAAAAAGAGCTTATCTCAAGTTGTTTGATTCCATTGGCCTTTAGATGATAATAATAAACTTTTTGTGTGTCATTTCCATGAATTTTAATGTCATTTTGTAGGTATTCGACTGTCAAAATGTAAACAGGGAGAATTTTGGTTCCAGATTAAATGGCGACAATAATATAACTACTGATCAAATTCAAATATGTAAATCAGATGTCTATCATGGAACTATTTCAAAAGATCGTCAAAAAATCCCTACAAGTGAAAATTTTACAATGATATACATAAGATTTACAAATAAACAAAAATTTTGAAACTGGTGCAAATTCTTTGTTTTAAAAAAAGTTCATTTCCTGAAAGATATTCAAAAGGCAATTTGTAAAACACCCTCTTGCTTGCATCTAAAACTATATATGTAAAATATCGGTTTGAAGAGATCTTTTATCTATTTTATACAAAGACGTTATATAGTTAGAAAAGCATAGGCAGGTATAATTGAAATCTGTGATTTTATATCTGTTTTTTTATATGAATATATTTGGAGCGAATAGTTTTTTTCGATTATTGATAATTAAGTAAATGTTCTACATCATTGCAAAATTTATGTTTATTGGCAAATCTACTATGAATATTTTTGTGAAATACACAAAGCCTTATTTATTTTTTGACGGTCTTCTAAATATTTAGACATCAGAAGTAATGTTTGTTTGTATGATTACACAAGAGGCGAATGATTAATTATCAAACCATCTGGACATCTCAGCATCTTATAAATTATATTTTACGTTGCTTATATTGCTTTTAGATAAATGAGTTATTGGTATATTCATATTGCTGTGTTACATAACAGTCTTTTAGCTTCCCATGTGGAAAAATTATTGAAAAGATTAAATTTCACATATGTTACTACTTTTATAACAATGGATAAATTTTATATTCCTCTAATATTGTGTTGTTTGTCTTTTTTATTCTATTTTCATTGTGTATATTTAACAAAAAAGTGGAGATTTTCGTTTACAAATTTCTAGGTTATTTCTGAAATCGTTTCTTTTATAGTATCAAAGCTTTCATTTGCTATGTACATTTCTTTATTTATAATAGGTTTAACTTACATCTGAGTAATTACACATTGGAATATTATCCTGCAAATCAGTCGACCAAGGTCTTTTTTCTGCAAATGCGTCTTCCTTTAACCGTTTCTGCTGTAGGTCTGACAAAAAGTTACGTTTTTGTAGAAACGACAATGAATAATTTCCCTTGTGTCCATCTTTCCATTGGATATAAACAGTTTGATTTTCTGAATTCACCTACAAAAAGACAGACAGTAAAAGGTTAAAACTATCCGGCTTAAAAAAATCAATAAAATGACAACAAAATTACCTGAACATCTTGTGGCAGACATTTGGTATCAAACTCTTTCATTAAAATTTTTCTTGATTTAGTATCTGGATTAAAGCATTCAGTACATTGACATGAATCTCGTAACCAAGAATATGGCAATTTCAGT
>JAUYWI010083953.1:0-12909 GCA_034780595.1 Parotoplana pacifica
TCTAACCCTTTAAAGCTGTGACCCCAGGAAACTACACACGGGGTAGCCAGTACCCACCGGACAGCACGGGTGGCGTACACATTGTCCGACAATGGACAACCTCTTCATGGTCCTTAGGCGGGTTGTCTAGTCCCTAAGCACTTTCGGAACCCTGTCCACCAAGTACCTTAAAGTGTGCCACGACTGGGTCTCGAATCGGATACCTCCCGATCTGTAGTCCAGCGCGCTAACCACGCGGCTACCGGCTGCTCAGACTGGCCAAGGCAAACTGGAACCAATTACATATAACCCCCAGGTCCGCTATGCTCTGCGCTACCTGAAGTGCAGAGGAACCATTTAATCCACGTCATTGCCAGATTTTTATGGACACAAGTGCCCACCTGTCTAGGGAATGATGACGTCATCAGGTCCAAAAAAAATAAAGTTTGTTGGATTTGCTTCAAATTTGGTGAGAACATAAATCCATAACTATCTTTTGAAAAAATATTGGCTAAAATTACTTAAATGGTTCTAAAATCCAAACGAAAAATTATATCTTGTCAAATTTGAAATTTAGAATTAGGGAGGCATTAAGAATAATGTGTTAGACACGTTCTATATATACGAAGTGAATGTCCAAATTCAAAGGAGATGTTCAAATTGCATACCATTTAAGGCACTTATTAATGCAACTTATGTACAAAAGATCTTTGCAACCGTTGTGGGACATCGACAGTAATTCCATCACATTTACGTCGGATATTGTTCATTAATTTATAAAGAGTTCTTGGTCGATCATTAGAAACAACAAACTTTAGGTGACCCCATAGAAAGAAGTCGAGTGGTGAATGGTAGGTGACTTCGGCGGCCACTCGATGGGACCACGACGCCCGATCCATTTATAGTCATCGAGGGACTCACGAACAATAACCGCCAAATGCATTGTGTTCAATTGTGCCAGCGGGATGTCGTCTAAAATAGGAATCAGGAAGTTCTTCAACATGTTCAGATAGGTCTCTGCTGTTACACTTTGATCAAAGAAATAGGGCCCAATCAATCTTTCTTTCCAGATAGAGCACCAAACCATAACGCGTGGATCATGCTGTTTATTTGTATCGGAAAACCAATGGGGATAGTCTGTGGCCCAATATCGTTAACACTACCTGTTTCTTTGAAACGTTTATTATGAAGCATAACTCTAGTATCCTTGATAGATGGCCTATCAGGATGTTCATCATTAAAGATATCGGCAGCTGATTGATAAGATACATTGTTTTTAGCATACAAAAACCAGACTTACACGTTGCTCTACAGTTAGTTCATTACTGTATTGTAATTTGTAACCGATTAATTGATTAATCTTTTCTTGGAATTTCCCGTTTAATTTTAACTGGTTTCTATTTTTACATGTACCGCCATTGTTCTAAAAATATACTTGTTTATTTTATCAAGTAGAAAGTGTTCCCACAACTGTAAATAATCAAATTAATTAATTTTTATTCACCAGCAAAGCCATTAGGAGACCGGTTTCGACCTTTTTGGGTCTCATCAGTTGGTATAAATTACAACTTAGAGCTTCGATTCACCAGCAGCCTGGATAGCTCAGTGGGTAAGGCACTCGCCTAACACGCTGACGGTCCAGGTTCGAGCCTATCTACGACTGATGAGACCGAAAAAGGTCGAAACCGGTCTCGTAGTGGCTTTGCTGGTGAATAAAAATTAATAAATGTTCAATTTGATAACTTCTCAATGTTAGCATATATTTTAAAACATGTAGGTATTTTATATATTTTTAACTACCATTTATATAGACACTTCAACTATGTAACTGTTGGTACTACAGCTACTTAAAATTTAATTCTACACTTTTTTAAACAAATAATCATAATTATTTCATTGACGAATAAGTCATTTTTGTTATTGTATTTTGATTTATAAAATTAATTGTCTAAATTCACAGACGTTGTTTAAGAACCCTAGTTTGACTATTTCGAATTTGTTGGCAAGAAAAATATAACATAATAACGGTTATGAATTTGTTAAATGAGAAGAAAATGAGTAAATATTTTACCGAGCAGAAATTGATTTGTTATCAGAGCTACAGTATATACTAAATTTTACAGGTACGAAATTGAATTTGTTATCAGAGCTACAGTATATACTGAATTTTACAGGTACGAAATTGAATTTGTTATCAGAGCTAGAGTGTATACTAAATTTTACTGGTACGAAATTGAATTTGTTATCAGAGCTACAGTGTATACTAAATTTTACTGGTACGAAATTGAATTTGTTATTTTTTACATGCCTATAGTGTAATGATCTACCGCTGAAATTAATTTTTTATCGTTATAAAAGACAATTTTGAACCTAGTTATACATACAAATTCAGAACTTGAAAACCAATATTTCCATATAAACCTAACATGATTTTTAAAATTCTATAATTTTTGGTTGACATACTTTTATTAAATTACCTGTTTTTTTAAATACGAGTATATTGATAAGAGAATTGTAGCTATCTAATTTTTAGTGTGATTTATCTAATTTTCTCTGATAAAATTAGAATGCGTGCAAAAAATGAAATATGCACTGCTATGTATTAATTGTAAAGTTGTGATCATCAATACAAAACAACTTAGTTTTCGTCTTCTAAAGTAAAGTATTTCTCAAATTTATTTTCTTGGTATCTACACAAATTTCATACAGACTGGTGAAGAATTGTCGTAGCTGTTTCCTTTAGAACTGGAATAACAAAATTTGATTAGCAGCTAATTAAAAATAAAACTAACTAACAATAAATAAAATTAATAAGACGTCAGAAAATACCTACTGCAGTGAATAGTAAAATGTTAGAAATGATAATAATAATCAGATACAAAGACGAGTTAATGGTTTATCTGCCTCACATATAATAAATCAAAATATGTGATGTAATTTGAGCTTTACAAGACTTTTATTTTTACATAAAGAACTTTACTCTAGCCAAGGAGGGTTAGGCAAGCTATTGATTTTTCGAGACTTAGGGTTAGTAATTCACATTTTACTGGTAGGTATCTGTATCCAAGCGAAAGTTCAAGCTCATTCTAAATATATGTAGGTATGTATGTATCTATCTTAAATTTGATATACCAAGGATTATTCATATACCTAAGAACTAGCTACTAGTGAATTGGAATAGATATAGCAATTTTTTATGACCCCTGTGAAATGTAAAAAAAACTAATATTAAATTTTTATTGTTATTCCTATGTACGTCCTCCATTTTGTATAAGTGTGGAACAAATCATTAGTAGTAGTACTCTCTGCTGGCTGCAACCTTGCTATCCACACAGCAAACTTGAATAGATTTCTTGTTCTAGCTAAAATAATATTTTTCCATGAAGAAAAGTAAAACAGTCTGTCTGAATGTTTGGGTTTTCATAAAGTGGTGTATCTATATAAACATTAGGTATTGCCATTCCTCCAAAAGAGGACAAATGAAATCTAGGTCCTTTGATGCAACTTTTGGGAAAGGTAATTTAGTTTAGCCTTCAACATGCAAATTTCCAGCCTGCAAACGAAGCAAAACAATATCTGTGTAATTGGCTGTTTTAAACCAAACTGTGTGTTTTTTTAGGAATTTCTAATGGGTAAGGATGCATTTATTTCAAAGTAGGTTTTCTGTTGTCAAACCAGCTCAAACCTGTTCAGACACGTTTAAACGGCCAATTATAATTTTTTAAGGAAAATGCCAGGCTCATTGTCTGTTTAGAAATTGACTTTGTGGTTTTGTTTGGAAAAACCACGATAGGTACATGTAAAATTTTCTATGCGGATGAACACTATTTTTATATGAAATTAATCAATCTTACATACTGTTTCTTTATTTCTTATAATTTTTTAATATGCTCAATATTCAAGTAAAATTGCTCAATTAGAAAAGTTCATTCTTCTCATGAGTTTGTTATTTATTCGATTTTTGTTCCATAAAATTTGAAATTTGATGCTTCTGTTAGGTAATTTAAAAATGCTACTATATAATTGGAGCTACGTCATTTCATGAAAACCAAAAAGTGCACATACGCTGTTTTTTCGATGAAGATTTTATTCGTATTTCAGACGTTATACACCAGGATAACGGCTACAACTTCTCATATTAATTTACGTCTACTTTTATCGAATTCTGGTCAAACTCAAACTAATATACATATTAGAGATCAATTAATTGTCAAGAAATACGAATTAAATCTGTGAAGAATAGATTTTCTCTTGTTACCTAAACTATTTTTTATACATAATATGCTTTTTAATACGACGTAATTCATGTTTGTAAAATTTTAAAGTAATTTTAATTCTTTTAATCTTCGAACTTTTAATAAAGTTTTGCCTATGAAAGATAAACGTCATAGCTACCGAAATCGTTATGGAGAAAGTGGAATCCTAATCCTAATAAATCAATTTTAAATCTTAAACCAACTAATTCTAATTTAAAATTTCCCGTATGTTAAAATCATTTGGGAAATTATGTACAGAAAACTGAATTTTGTTAGATACCATTTGCAGATTGGACTGTATCCAATAACTCAAATAGATGTCATCCCCAATAAAACTGGTTTTGTGGGAATTCGGAATAATTATCACTTTTATTAGCTTTTTACAGCTTTTTGATGAATTGTTTATAAAAAGTCGAAGATCAGGGACCCGAGAGATATTTTCAAATATTCCACAACAAAATGGAATGTTTCATGGTAACAAACTATTTCACACATGTAAAAATAGCTATAAAATTGAAATCACTACAGCAGTGATTGATATATAAATAAATATATATATATATAATTTGTATAACAGCAGAGAAACGCCAAATAAAAATCTAGTAAATAAATCACTGGCCTGCATTTGAACAAAAGTTTTAATAGGTTTAACTTTTCTCAACTGTTTTAGAATATTTTTATCTGGCTGCTTTCGAATCCAGTTGGCTCTACATAGTTATTTTGTTATAGTAGTTTGAAAAAAAATGTTTTGTCCAAAATAATGGTTTACTATTGTTGTACGGAAGGACATGGGACTACAAATTTTAACTTCGGAACAAAAAGCCATAGTTTTATTTAATTTTTCATTTTTATACCTATTCTAGAGACAATTTTCTATCTTTCAAATGCCATTATATTCGATAACTAACTTTTGCAAGGCATTGGAAAGAGTCAAAGTACCCAGAGTGGTTATGATAGCTACTTCAAAGCTAGTTGATAAGTCCTTAAAGCCAGAATATGGCTCTAAACATCTCAATATCTTATTTTTAGATTCTAAAGAAATTTTGCAAACCTTTTAATCCAATTATATTGGGTTGTCAAGCTGAACGGCATTGGAGGTCCCTAAATCTGTTTATAGTAATTCTGAGAGTTACTGAAAGCTATTTCACTAGGTCTTGGAGACCAGAATATGGCACCATTCGGTCAATAAATAAGAATAGGTACATATACTATTGTCCCTAGACATTACATATTGAGCTATAATTATTTGGAGTCATAGTATAGCCTCAAGGACCTGTTGAAATTGTCTCCAGTATTTCTCGGAATTACTCAGGACCACATTGGCCCTGACAAAATAGCTTCCAGTAGCTCTCAGAACCACTATAGGCAAATGGTAGGGACCTCCAATGCCTTGCTGCTTGGCAACCCAGTGTATTATGGGATTAGAAGAATAGAAATTTGTCTAAAACTGAGGTATTGAGTTGCCTCGAGCCATATTCAGGCTTTAAAGACATCATATAGCTTCAATATAACTCTGGACCATTTTGGCTCCTTCCAGTGCTTTGTATATACTTAGCAAGCCTATATAATGACACTACATAGAAGGACAAAAAGTGACTTTAGAATATAACTATGAGATATTAGCCTGATTAAAGTCACATTATGGCCTCAAGGACCTGCCACAATAGCTCTCAGTAACTCTTAGAACAGGAAAATGAGTTACATTTTTGGAATCAGGTAAAAGAAAGCCATACCTAAAAAATCATGCAGACCAGTGTTATGATTCTTTTATAAAATCTAAAATAAAAATATAAATACCTAGATAGTACACTAGTCGGTATTAAAATCTGTAACAATAAATAAGTTAATTGACATGAGAAAATAGCAATGTAGAAAATAAATACTTGGGAGGTAAAAATGAACACATACAATTTTAACAGCTGGTATAAAGCTAACTGCTCGATTCAGTTTCTACCTCGTCCAGTCTTGTGCATATAAAATTTGTTGAAATTCTCCGTGATGATGGGCACTGGTATGGCCAGCGTGAGCACTCCTGCAATGGCGCACATGCTGCCCACCAACTTGCCCAGATCACCTTTGGGCACACGATCTCCATATCCCACGGTGCACATTGTAATGATGGCCCACCAGAAGGCGTCGGGGATGGACTCAATCTGGGAGCCCTCGACGTCCACTTCCACATAGTACAATGTGCTGGAAAACACCAGCATGCACACCACCAGAGCTACCAGAAACAGGCCGAGCCCTTCCAGGCTAGCACGAAATGTGTGCACTAGAACCTGTAGGCCTGGCGAATGTTTGGTGAGTTTGAAGACTCGAATTAAACGAATCACTCTGAGAAAGGCCAAGGAAGCACTGTTTTTGGCATTTTTACAGCTGAAAGAAATAAGCACATTGACCAGCGTTACATAATATGGAACAATCGCAGTCACATCGATAGCGTTTTTCAAATCCTTGCAGTATTCACGCTTACTGGGACAGGCAAAGAAGCGCACAATTACTTCAATGGTAAACCAGAGTGTACACATCGTTTCCAAGACAAAAAAAGGATCGCCAAAGTTAGGAACATCGTCAGCAGCACAATGCGAGACTTTGAATGTCTCGATTGTCTCTACGCAGAGCAGTATAATGGAAATTATTGTGAACACCACTGAGATAATTGCAATTAAAAAGGCAGGTGCTGATGTTTCGGGAAATTCAAACAGCATCCAAACGACACGCTTCCACTCGGAATCGGGCATTTCCACGTTATCTATAATATAACCTTCGTCACGTTTGTAATCATTGATTGCATCACGTTCCAGCTCATAGTACTCCAGTTCACTAAGGAAAATTTCATCAGGAATGTACACAGGGCGCTTTAAACGGCCCCCATATAAGTAATAATGGAATATTGCCTCAAATGTTGGACGGTGACGGTCGAAGAAATACTCGTGTCGAATTTTGTCATAGTAGATAGCTCGTTTGCCTGGATTTCCTAGCAAGGTGGTTGGGTGGTTCTCAAGGACACTTGACCAGGTTTCAAATTTCATACCAGAAACATTAAGCGTTACTCTTTCTACAAATGGTAAGGTTGTTGATATGGAATCATAATCAGCTGCAGCATGATAGGAATCAGAAGGAGATATTGGTAGAATCATGAAACTTGTTTGATCTTTTTGCTGCCATAAATCATCTTCGTAGTCAAACAAAATAGAACTAACGCTTGTCTCTCTATTGTTAGCACTGAAAGACCTTGGCATATCAAAATTGGCTTTGATAGAATCGACCGTGTTACACTGACGAGAATTTTGTGTGCAGTTGTACATTTCTTTTCGCTGACAACGCGAAAACATAGAAATTGAGCGCTGAAGAGAATTTGTGAGCGGTGAATAACCAGGTTGGAGCACCTCACTACACATCAGGTTTCTGGGAGGATTTTCTGACACAGATCTCTGAGTCTTGGTTTGATCTTTATGATTTGAATGTATGTGTGGTTGCTGAGCAAATCGGCAGTGATTCTGATCAGTGCTGGTCACCATCTTCTGCGATTCGTCGAAGTGAACCAACTTTTGAATGACACGTTTGGCTGACACAGCGCTGCTTTTATCGTGTTTATTTGATTTATTACTGTGGCTTCGACTCACAGGGTCAGGAGGCGTTGTTGGGAAAAACCGGGGCGAAATTTCGTTTGAATGTTGGTTACCAGTGGATGAAGCCGAGGTGGAAGTATGGTGACTGGTAAATGAGGGGAAAAACGCTCGATTTTTGCTACGATTGCTTGGGTTTCTAGTCGTTACAGCAGAAGGAACGTAGAACATGACGCAATTGTTGACAATTAAAACTGTTTATTACATAAAATACTGTGATAAATGATCGCCGGTTGAACATTCATCCACGAGGTATTATAAATTAATTGGAATATATTAAGTATACTCTTCTGAAAATTGACTCAATTGAGAAATATCACTCTATATATGTATGTGGAAAATGTAAATGATCTATATAGCTGTTTGTTCATTTAGTGGTCTCTGTCAATGAAGGATTGTCACTTTAGGAGACATCAAATTTATTTGCCGGAAATTAGCAAATCAAAAGTAGAAATTATTTCTCAAATGACGTGTATGAAATGTAAAATAATAGCAATTTGATTAAATATTTTCAGTATCCAAAATTGGGAAACGGCTCGTCATTGAAGGGGCAAAATTATTTTATTGTTTAAAGTTTTTAGCCAATCAAATTTTAGCTACACAATAATGTATAATATGAACTAAGAATATACATAAATATTAGGTACATAGCTACCTACAGTAATAGATTCATTTTCAAATAAACCTAATTTCCTATTAATTGATTAAATTTGTAGTTTGAATGTTCCTAAAATTTAATAATAAATTTAAAGGGACAAATTAAAATGTTAAATTCTATGTTGCTACATTCTACTCCAAGGTAGCATATCCGGTTAGAAGAAATTAGCTCAGATATTGATTGCACAGTCCGTTTACTATACGGACAGGATACCTTCATATTCTCCTTACGACAGTTTTCAATCCGTTTTCCATCTTATTTATTTGTGACTTTTTCAGTAAATAAGGCCATATGTGGTCCTTACTATGAAGGAATCAAGGATCGTTACGTCACATGTCCTCAATATTGCTGTGGTGAAGAGTTCCATCGCATTTGTTGCACTGATTGCCAAAAGAATTTGCCTAAAGCGCTTTGTTCTACTCCTATTAGTACCCAGAATATCTCAAGAGCTGATAAATATGACGGAAACTATCCCCTTCAAACAAACTCAAATGAAAGCGAAATATGGTAGGACCATTTTATGCTTACCAATAACACTTATTGGAAAGACTTCCTCTCATAAATGAGTGTAGTATCCTACTCTAAAAGAGGATTTTACTCTGTTTTTTTAGGATAGTGATTGCAATTGCAGTTCCACTCTTGTTTCTAACGAGTATTTTAATCATCTCCGTGTGCCTCTGTACCAAACCACTCTATGATTCAGATAGCTATACGGTTCAGACAGTAAGTTTTCATGTATGAACAATTTAATTGTTTATAAAAAAATACTGTTTATTAACCTTTCGTCGTCCTTGGTGGGTGGAGGTCGCGACCCCCCATAAGTGTTTTCAAAATTTATTGAAAAATGGTTCAACAGGACGGCCCTCTGAAAAAGTGAAGTTTGGCCAAAATGCTCCAAATATTCTTTTTACAAAAAAATCAATTCTGAGGGCAAATATTGATTAAATTAGTTAATATATGAGAGATATACTACAAACACTCCATTGTCAAACATATTATTCCGTGATTTTTTATAAATATTGATTTTTGTACATAGGGTGCAACCTGAGAGCCATTTTTAAAAAAGGTGATTAAAAAGGTGCCAACGAGCAGAACTTTTTATATTTTAATGAGATATTCTACAACTTGGTTCTTAACAACTGTAGAAAATGTTAGTAAAAATATTTATGAGAAAAAATGGTATTTTTGTGTCAAAAATTGATCACATTATGCAAATCTTCTATATTTATATAGGAAAGAAATGAAAATGAATTTTCTAAAAGCTTTTCGTCGATGAATCTTTTAAAAGCTACTTACTTGTGTTCCAAATTTTATCCATGAACCCCCCCCCCTCCTCCACCCAAGGACGACGAAACACTAAAAAAGTGAAAGACAGCGAAGGGTTAAACAAATAAATGTTCCAAAAAAAGAAAACAATTTTTCTAAATTCATTACTGTAAATACTGTCACGTACATCTATAAAAAATAAAGATTCCCGGTTTTCAAAATATAAGAATAGCAATCAGGAGAAGTACTTAATTTAGAAAAATTATACAGTTTCAATCGAGACTGAACTAAAAAGATGTCTGCATATTGTTAAATTTCATAAATGTTTTATTAACTAAATGTTTTAACCTAAAGTCTGAATATCAGATCAATGCATTTAATAATTAAATGTCCATTTCATTGACAAATATTTTTTTATCAATTGATTATGTCGAACGCGTTTTCGGATTTTATAAAGATGCTTTTTTCACTGAAACATTAAAAATAAAATACAAATTTAGGTACCTAAGATATGAAAATATTTGAAAATATTTGTGGATAAATCAGTTACTTTATGAATAAAAAATGGTTATTTATTCACAAAACAGAAAATATTTGAAAAATAGAAAATAAACTCAAAATATATGATTACCTTTTCGAGTAAAATTTTAGAACGTATCTGTTGCTATTAATAAATTTACCCACCATTAATTTTTTATCATCCATTCTGTTTTTATACCTACATTGTACCTAGGTACTCCTAGGTACCTACTGTTATTGGGATTATAAATCTATTTTCAAATAATTTCAGGCAATAATTTTACATTTCATTTTTTCTTTATTTTTCAATAAATAAAATGTTTTTCGAGGAAACCTGAATTACAAAACGCTATTGGCATCATTAATTCATTTGTGTAATATAATTACTATTTCTATAAAAATACCATTTAAGTTATCGTACATTTTCTTTTGTTCAAGGCATCGGAATTTCATGAGCTCTATGATAAAGAAGCCAATCTCCTTCAACAAAACTCAAATGAAATCGATGCTGATGATCCTTCCAAATCGATTCCTGAGACTGGTGTGACCTCTGTGGCCGAAGTGACGCAATCAAAGAAGACTATCAGTACTGTTAATGTTAGAATTGAACATTCAGAGACTGCTTTTCACTGATTTATACCTACAATTGTATTTTATATTAAAAATTCACTTATAGTTCAACGAAATATATTTCTTGCTACATCGTTCGACAACTTCTATCGTTTGATGATCAGACTGAAAATTGACTAATGTGGTAATTTAATTCAGAAAATCACTTTTACAATTTATTATTCAAATTTCATGACTATATTTAACGTGGGTAGGTAGGTAATTTAAAAGTATCTAAGGCAAATACAGGTACTGCAATCGATAATTGTATATTTCATTTTTAGTTTTTACGTTTATGTATGGCTGGCGGATATAATATTGTACATAGAAAATGATTTTAAACAAAAGAACAGGGCGGTTTGAGATTGACATTTCCCAACTGAATTGGTCATGAAATGCTTTTTTCCTTATTTTTATAATATGACTCGTTCATTATTTTTAGGATGAAAGTAACTTTATATTAGATTTAAAGTTTAGAATTAAAAAAACAAGTTTCTAATTTACTACTTTTAACAGTAGCTAGTACATCAAATATAGAACATTATATGTATAAAAACAGGGTGGCGCAAAAGGTATAAAATCAATCAATTAGTGTAGGTACTAAAATACACCTATTGGTTACTGTAAAATAAGTTGCCCATAAGTTTAGACGAAATCATAATGAAATTATAAAGTTGCAGCAACTTTCTATTTTGTCATGACAATACATTAACTTCTCCTGTACCATCCTTCACCTAGAGGTACATCTTATATGTAAGTATCTACTGTTTTTTACTTGCAAATTAGTGTAAATTTCACTAATTTTAATCATGTTAATAATACGGGTATTTAACTTGGGTAAATTTTGTAGATTTTATTTTACTGTGTGTAGAAGGTGCATGATGGAGTTGAATGGAAGGACTTCGTTCATACGATCACCAGGAGTCGGAAACGACTGAACGGAACATGATGATCATAGAGTAATAGATTCCTACTCTGTGATGATGATGATAGTTATGCTGTGAAAAAATACTTCTATGGCATATACAGTAAAAAGAAAATTCTATGGCATAGCAGATATGCAGTAAAAAAATAGCACCATTAAATGTTTCTTTTGACCCGTAACACTCCAAAGCAAGTAGTCGTTCGCTCTGACTTTAAATAAGCTTCGTCTCTATTCCAAAATGTACTAGTGCCCCAAATATCAAATTTATAATTCAGAAATTGAGCTCGCAATCGTAATGACATATTCGTACTCATAATCACAATAAATCGTTTGTTAGACCAGTTTAACGACTTTGGATGAAATTTTAATAGTTAAATTTTCTATTCTATTAAAGATTCAAAAAATATTGGATGTAGATTTTTGATAATTTTATGAACCATAGTAACTGCTACTGTTTTATAATTTTAATAATCAGATTTCCTCTTTGTTAAAATAAAGCTTTGTAAAATTAATCAATATAAGTTTGAAATTTCTAGCTGTTTATCTTATGTATATAGAATATCTAGGGGGCAACGTATGTGCATGAATCTAAATTTCAAGAATTCATGTAAATTTGAATGCAATACGCTGAATCAGCTTTCTTAAGTGAGTTCCTTTCGACGTGGAATCCTTCCAACAAATATGCAAACTACCAACTTTTAAACTGTTTTATTTTTTAGAAGTTTTAGGTATTACATAACTATATTACTAAGTATCTATTACATTAGTATTTTCAATTTTAGGTGCCGTTTACTTATATTTCTCAAATCAAATATATTACATTTATATACGTAATAGATTTTCAATGTGTGATATATAATTTCCTAATCACAACATCAGATAAACTAATCAAACATGACCTTACTACAAGCACGCTTAGACAAAAAGCTGTTGAGTCGTGTCTTATTAAATGTAAACCCACAGAGTAATAATTATACAGAGGTCCGATTCACCATTTTTAAAATGAAGCAGTTGGGAAAAATAAATTGTGTGTAAATTAATTGGGTAGGTATCAATCTGAAATATCTT